>PTEX01000368.1:213997-240192 GCA_003342815.1 Eudromia elegans | reverse complement strand
TTTTTTTTTTTTTCCCCTAAGTTGTACCATGTCTGTGTTTTCCTGCCGTTTTGCTTTGGCCGTGACATCATGTGCCTGCCCACCTTGCCTCCATCCTCCATCCCACTCCTCGCTTGTCAGCAGGAGGAAGGGAAGGAGAAAGGAGGGGGAAGGATCCCCCAGGCGCCCTCCTCCCTGAGAGGGGAGAGGTGGTCTCAGGTTCGACCTGAAATCCCCAGCCCAGAGGCACCCAGGGTTCCCCCTGGGCTGCAGACCTCAAAGGCCTTTCCTGCTTTTTCTGGTGTTGCCTGCACAATGAATCCATCTGTTTGACACATGCGGGAAGGTGGGCTGGAGGCGCAGGAAAAAGCCGTGTCCGAAGCAAAAACCCTTTGGGTCTACCAGCCTACACGCGGCTGTAGCCCGGGCCAAGCTCCGCAGGGAGAGCGAAGGCGTCGGGAGAGCCRCACGGGCGGGAAAGGCGCCTAGCCCACCCACAGGCGCTGCCAAAGGAGCGCCCTCTCAAACGCGCTCCGAGGAGCAAACCCATCCGTTTCGGGGACGCTGTCACCCGACACACGGCTCGGGAGGGTAGGCACCTCCGTGTGGAAACCTCAGCAAGAACGGATTCTTTTTTGTATTATTATTATTATTATTATTATTATTTGCCTCCCTAAACACTATCTGTGGCGGTCAGTCTGAAGCGAGGTTGCCAACGAAAGCTGGGAGGCCCCTTCCAGGGTACAGGCTTTCAAAGCAACAAGGCGGGAGGGAGCAGATTGAAGAACAAGCAGCAGGAGCTGCCTGTATTTCTTTTTTCTTTTTTTTTGATTTCTTCTCAAGGTGGGAGGGTGATGGGAAGGGCTGGTGCTTTGAGCGGGGGGACACAGAAAAAAAATATCATTCCTGGGAAAAGTTGGCAACTGGGAAGAGTGAGCAAAACGCTCTGAGAGCCCCCTATRAAAGCGAGGGAAAGCGTGGGGAGAGGTGAGGACGTGCCCAGGGCAACCGAGGACAGGCAGAGCATCAGCTCCYTGCTCTGCGAGCTAGAGTAGGGCCAGCGGCTCGGAGCAGGACAGGAGAAGCTTCGGGGTGAGGACGCACTCYGAACACAGCACCAACACGTGCCCCTTCCAGGGAAGCAGAGAGAGGAGCTTTCCTGCCTTCCTGTCACCACGGGGCAGCTGGGGAGCGCCAACCAAGCGTGCACCGGCGCCTTCCACCTCCAGGCTGCCATCGAGACAACCCAGCCCCACGCTTGACCCTGGAAAAACGGCCCAGCAAGAGTGTTGTCCTGGGGTAAATGCCAGCAATTATTGCTTATAATGCGTATTCGTTTAGGAATGAGCTGAGCTCCTGATAGCCCTGTCTATCAGGGCCTGATAAAAACAAATCCCATAGGACTACTTACTTGGAACAGTGGTGTCCTTATTAAGTGGTTATTAATCATCTTGCCATACAGCACCCTATGGTACACGCGTATTAGACAAGGAGCTTGTGCTCCAAGGAAATAAGAACTGAGAGACCCTGAATGATACAATCTGTGATCTCAGAGGTTCAGAGACCTGGGCCCTGTGGGGACAGCCTATCTGGGACGGATCCAGGCATTGTAGCCATAAACTCCTCCAAAAATGCACCTAAATGAGGCCTCTATATATAGGCTCTGGACTGAACTAAGCTGCTTGCTTGATGAAACGACACTCGGRAACAAATCCTTGCTGTTTGTTGGACTGTTACCCAGTGAGAGCTGGGAAGGACTGAAACGTGCCCGAGGACTCACGGCCCGCTGGGGCTGCCCAGCGTGTCCGGCGAGAGCTCTTCATCTCTGAGGGCTTCGTGTTTGGAGAGTGAAACACGTGGCCRGGGGGGCATCTCGCAGCATGGAGGAAGCAGGCAGCAGCTGCCTCACGTGGGAGCCGGACACTTGCGTTTCATGGATGTTTAACCGAGCACTGAGGAGAGCTTGGGACSCCACCAAGGCCAAGACAAACCAGCACCTCAGCAGATCTCACGGAGAAAAGGCAAGGACACCACAGGGGACGCTGCAGGGTCGCCAGCTACAGCAATCCCAGTGCTACAGACCTGCAAAAGGGATGTCTTGGCAGTGCTGCCTGCGCCACTTCCGCAGCTCCTGGGGGATCCCATGGGAGCTTGATCCACCTTGCGGCGTCCAGAGCTAGGCAGGAGCAAGACTAGTGCAATGACGCAAGGCACGGCCTTCCCCGGTGATGCTGCAGCCCCCCAAATGGCCCTGCCCAGCCTGGCTGAGCCCAAGGCCGGCTGGCTCTGGAGCTGCAGAATTTAGGAAAGCACCGGAGCGGAGAGCAGGGAACATTAATCATTACCTCACGCTGGCTCTCGCATGCTTTCCATCGACACGCACGCAGGTTCGCATCGCAGCCGCTGCCTCTGCTGCCAAGGGGAGGCCCTGAGGAGGTTGGTGAAGCCGTGGTGGGAAAAGCTGAGCCAGGGTGCCCTCCACTAGACTGGCTCRGCATCTGGCAGAAAAGAGAGAGCCACAGAAGAGCTGCAGGCAGGAGTTAGAGCTGGAAGGTTGGAAGAGACCCCTGGAGATCATCTAGTCCAACCCCCTTTCACAAGCAGGGACACCCAGAGCACGGGGCACAGGGTGGCAGCCAGGTGGGTTTGGAAGCTCTCCAGAGAAGGAGCCTCCACAGCCTCTCTGGGCAGCCTGTTCAGGGCTCCATAACCCTCACAGCAAAGAAGTTCTTCCTCACATGGACATGGAACTTCCTGTGTTGCAGTTTGTGCCCATTGCTTCTTGTCCTATCGCCGGCCACCCTTGAAAAATAACCTGGCCTTATCTTCTTGACACTGTCCCTGAAGATATTTGTATTGTAGATCTGATAAGATCCCTCTCAGKCTTCTCAAGGCTAAACAGGCCCCGTTCTCTCAGCCTTTCCTCACAGGAGGGATGCTCCAGGTCCCTACTGATCTCCATACCCCAGTGCTGGACTCTCTTMCACGTCCTTCTTTTACTGGATAGCCCAGCGGCGATACAGACATGGCCTCGCCAGGGCTGGGCAGGGCTGGGGAGTCCCCTCCTTGGTCTACCAGCAGCACTCTTCCTGCGGTGCCCAGGGGAGCGTTGGCYGTCTTGGCCACAAGGGCTGCCTCAGATCTACTTGTGGTCCACCTTTCTCTTGTGACTTCCAGGTTCTTCTCCACAGAGCTGCTTTCCAGCCRTTCAGCATCCAACATACGCTGGTGCAGAGGGTTATTCAACCAGGCTGCCGGCTGAGTGATTTCGGCCCCCTCCCTCAGCACACAGGGCTGCATCCTGCCAGGGTCCAGGGATCTGCAGGTACCAGGTTTGTCTAGGTGAGAGGCAATGTACAGCAATACATAGTCAATATATGCTAGCAGTGTATTTGAAGTAGCCTTGTCTTAGCATCCCTCAGCAGATTTAATACCAAAGGGGCCTTGCCCTTCCTCGGCACACCCCTGCATGCTCCTACAGCGTTCCCGTATTCCTCCCAAGTGGTCTCTTTTTCCACAGCCCGTGTACTTCCTCCTCCTGCTYGAGTGTTGCCAGGAGCTCCTTGCTCATCCCTGCAGGTCTCCTGCCCCCTTCGCTGCCTTCTTGCCCAGGGATGCCCTGATCTTCAGCTTGGAGGGAGAGATGCTTGAATACTAACCAGTTTCTCTCAGACCCCCCTTCCTTCTAGTGCCCTAGCCATGAGATTCCATCCCTGAGGAGGCCAAAGTTTGCCCTCCTGGAATCCAGGCTGGTGATCCTGCTTACTGCCCTGTTTCCTCGCTGCAGGATCCCAGCACCGTCTCATGGCCAGTGCGGCCCCGTTGTTTACATCTCCAGCAAACGTCACCGCTCCTTCTTTGTCTGCTAGCACCAGGCCCAGCAGCTCCTCCCCTCGCTGTCTCCTCCACCGCCTCTGTCCAGGAGCTCGGGGACTGCTTGTGCCGAGCTGTGCTGTCCCTGCAGCAGGTACCAGGCGCCCGAGGTCTGCCATGAGAACCAGGGCTTGTGATGAGAGGCTGCTCCCAGCTGCCTGTAGAAGGCTCATCGGCCTCCTCCTCATGACCAGGCGGCCTGTAGTGRACACCCACAACAGTGTCACCCGCGTTGGCCTGCCCTTTCATCCTTACTCAAGAGGATGCCAGAGCGCCGAGGGCAGAGAGGCCAAGGTGGTGTTCCCATCTCCAGAATCGCTTCAGACCGCAAGGAAAAGAGTGGATTTTTTCTTTTTTCATAAAAAGGGCAATTGGCTTCACCAATGTTCTTGTCTGTGACAAATTCACTGTGCACAAGGCAAATACAGCTATTGGGGATACCCGGATCGTGATTCATGCCCCTTAGAGAGAGCCTTGCAGGYAGGACAGGCAAGGCACTGACAACGGAAGCCTGGAAACGCACGCTCTGGATCTCTAAACTCATGGCCAACTTGGCCAGCAGTGCCTATCTTGTTGTCAGGTGGCCCTTGTCAGCCACAGGGAGCCTGAATTAACAATGCTGGAACCCCCTGGCAAGGGCCGTGCGCCCTCCCTGAACCCCAGCCTAGCTGCCCATGCGCTCCTCAGAGGGACACGCGGGTGACAGTCCGTGCGGGGACAGGGCTGCAGGTCCCAGGGGACCCGCGTGTCCCAGCGGCTGCCCCGCTGCGCCGGGGCCAGGTGGAGAGCAGCATTTCGGCTGGAGCAGAGCCACGCCACGTCCCCTGTCGCAGACACGGGGTGGCTGCCAAGCGCCGCCAACAAACGCCTTCATCTCCCCATGCACCCGAGGAAGCCGCTGGAGATCTCGACACGGGAATAAAGGGACTGGGAAATGCAGCTTTCTGTTGGTGTCCGGGCAGCCAAATCCAGCAAGCRGCAGCAACCAAAGCAGCGGGCGAGAGCCGACTCCGCGGAGGGGCAGAGCCCAGCCAAGCCCTCCCTCCTCTCCCCTCGCATTCAGCTTCCTTTCCCAAGCAGATTAGGAGCGTGTTCAAATGCGTGGGACCCCCGGAGGTCAGCGGCACTGGCCTCACGCACAAGGGGTTTGCCTGGGACCTCGCCAAGTTTCCTGCTTCGCCTTGGCCTGGAGATAAGCCCTGGTGTGCAGCGGCCCCGGCTGCTGCCAGCCGCGCCAGGGCCTCGCAGCCGCACACGCAGATCAGCAGCAGAACGCCCCGAGGCCTCTCTCTTGTGCGTTTGCATCTTGCAATTGGGCTCTGAGGTCTGAGAAGGACCGAGCGGCAACCACCACTTTTCCCCCCTGACCACGGAGCCTGCCCTTACAACAGCCTCTGGGTATTGCCTGCGGAGCCACGAGGACGCGGGTGCACAGGGCTGCTCTTACATCCCCGAGGAGCAAAGACGTTCCCTGCACAATAGCCTCCAGGGGCCTTTCCGCTCCCTGGAGCTTTACATTTCACCAAGAGTTTGCAAGATGCTAAATTAAGATCGTGTAGAGAACAGGCCATGACCTTTGCCAGATGGGGTGTCTTAGATATCGAAAATTCTTCCAACTGCTCCCGAAAGGCAGGGAGTTATCTGCCTTTACGTAATGCAGCTCTTCTAGCAACCACAGAGCAAAGAAAAAGCCCTGCAGGAAAGGCTGCGACTTTCCCGTGAGCCTACGGGAATCAGCCCTTCGCTTCCACTCAGCCGCTGCCACCTGGGAATTTCAGCCCCATTAAGTTCAGATTTTCAAGTGCATCCCTGCAGCCCGGCGAGGTGGGAAGCAGCTGCCGGAGGGAAGCCGGTGAGGCAGGATGCTGCAAGGGCAGCGTCATCCCGAAGGACGAGCGAGAGACGCGGACACAGCTCGGGCGGTGCGAGGCTTCCGAACGGCGCAGCCGGAGAGCCGGGCACTGCCGGTGGTGGCTCCGGAGCGCGCTCTGCTTGCAGCAGCACAGGGGGCAAATCGCCGTGGACGAATTACGCGACCGCGCCGGGTTTTCCAAGGCCCCGTGCCAAAACCCCCCAGTTACCCATGCTGCGATGTGCGGTTCACGAGTGGCGCCTTTTTCCCCAGTTAGCAGGGCCTTCTCCATAGGGTCAGTGCAAGCAGACCTCCCCGTCTCCGCATAGCCCTCGCCTTGTCTTTCTCCTCTATATACAATTTCTGTGTGTTGTGCAGGCAGAAAAGCCATTTGCTACCTGAGCGCAAGACAGTAAGACACGGAATGTTCACTGAATCTGGAACAAGTATTTGATCTGGTCGGTCTGGGCGGGAAGRGGTGAGTACTGCCCCATCCGCAAGGGCTGACAGCGACTCCCGGCTCATCCTGAGCAATCCCGTTTGAACATCTCCACATCTAGCCCGTGCCAGGCTCAGGGACCAGCTGCTGCAGCAAGAAATGCRTCAGGAGCCAAGGAGAGCGTTGCTGGGGGAAGAGGCGCCGGGCTGTATTTGTTGTCTTTGCTGCTTTTGTTCACAAGGTAGAGCAGGACTTTGGCACTTGTTGACACTGAGACATATCCTAATTGCTGGTCTGAAACTTACACTCTCATCATGCATCCTGAACCCGCTCCTGGGCCCGCAGGCAGAACCATTTGGCAGTGAACAGCAAAAAGAGGTGTGAGAGAGTCAGACTGAGCTCTTCAAAGCCGGCCAGYGGGGCTTTAAATTCTTGGGTTATGGACAAGCTTATTGCACCGAGGAAACACCTCCGTGCTCCTCACCAATTCAATACACAAGTAGGAGGAGCTGCCCGAGGAAAGCCGCAGGCTCCCGTGCTGCTCCCCAGCGAGCGCGACACCRGGAGGSAGGCAGGGAGGGAGGGAGCCCCGTTCCCGCCCCGCGGCTCCTGCCGTGGCTCTCGCCCTGCTCGGCTCCACCGCACGCATCTGCGTCCCGTCCCCAGGCACATCTGACCCCGCGGGGTGGTCTGACACCTTCCTGGGGCCGCAGGGCAGGAGCGGAGCAGCACGCGGGCGCATTGACACGTGCACACCTCTAGACTGGTCCTTTCCAAGCAAGAGGGAAAAGCAGCTATCCCAGGCTGGGCAAAACACATCTCCCAGTTTCCACTGGACGAGGAAGGCGATTGCGAGGCAGCACCCATAGTTTTCCAGTTGCTTCTTCACTTGGTTATTGCAATCATAATTCCCAGCTACTTGATTGGTTTGAATTTGCCTGTACTGTGGGCCAGGTTCCCACAAACCCCAAGCACTGTTATTATGACCAGGAATTTCTGTCAACATGAACAGCACTCGCTGCTGTTCMCTGCTTGGCTGTGGGACCTGACTCTCCACCCGGATCCAAGTCTGGGGGCAATTTTCCACCTGGCAGGTGTGCAGTGTGGGAAGGAGCGCTGTGCACACGAGGCACGGGAGCACCAAGAAGCAACATGGAAAGACAAGGCCAGGGACGGGGCGTCTCGGGTCCCCGCTAGGGTCTCAGTGCTACATGGGGGCAGCAGTGGCAGAGCTTTGGCCACATGGGCAGGTCCGCAGTGAGTCCTGCGCAGCCCTGTGGGTGCCACGGTGCCCTCCGGACACCAGTTCTCCCACCTGCCCTCTCCTCGGTCTCCTCCCATGCTTGGSGTGACCGATGGGAGTGCAGGGGGGTCTCCAATTGCCCGCGAGCCCCGAGGAGCTGCCCTGCTCCTCCATTGCCATCGCMGTGCCGGCCTCGAGCGCTGCCCAAGCCGGGTTCGGGGCAAGCGCGAGGGCCTTGGGGCCGCTCAGGCTGGGGGCAGGGGGCAGTTTTCTCTCAGACAAACAGCCCTTTAGCTCCTTCGGCTGCCCGGGGTCCCTCTGGATGCGTGCAAGCTGCAACCCCCACAAACTGCAGCAGCTTTTCCTGCATGTGGGGGCTGCGGGGGGCAACCGGGGGCACCCACGCGTCCAGGGGGGCAGCTGCCCATGCCGGGCACGTTCCCGCTCCCCCGGGAGCCCTGCTGTGGTGTGGGCTGCATCCCCAACCCCCTGCGACCGCACTGCGATTCTTGGTCTCCCCCCAGTGACCAGACCACATATAACAAAGCGGCGGCGGCTCGCGTGCCCCAGGCTCCCGGACGGAGGACCACAGCTCATTGCCCTCAGAAGAGGCACATCATTACCAGGTAATTGCACTAATAATTATTTCCCCGAATCTCCCAGCGAACAAAGCTCTCTCCCTGGTGCCTTTGCTTGTTTTTGAGTATTTGGAAACAGGAATCTATTTCCCCGCATGCACAAGCTCCTGAAATGTATATATTCATTCATTAAAGCACACCGATGCTACCGAGGCAAATGACCTGTCAACAGATTTGCAGCAGGAAGTAAGTCACTGCCTCTGAGCCTGCGCTTTTAATGTAATTAAAGTCCTCTGTTTGGAATTCGTTCCTAATTAATATTCATGCTCTGCTGCCCATCTGCCATTCCTGCACTGCTGGTTCCTTCTGAGATTGATCAGAGGGTTATTAAGGCAGCAGGCAGGCAGAGCAGGAGGGGGGCTGGCTGGTGGGGAAAATAGTTGTATCAGCTTTTGGTAACGGAGCGAAACTGGATCCAAAGCCCTGACTGGTCTGGAAGAGGCTGCCCTAAGTAGGGGCAGCCCTGTCACTAAGTGAAAATTAAAGGGGTTGATGACAGTGATGGATGGAGCAAGGCCTGCCAGAGAGACAGTCTCTGTCGGTCTGTTCCTGGAATCCCTCAGGCTYCTCTTTGCTCTCGGAGGAGGGAGAGGAGCTGGGATCTCTGGAGCCTGGTTGAAGAGGAYCGGCTAGCAGGTGCTGGTGTGGATGAAGCCTAACTGAGAAGAATTCATGCCGCTCCCTCTCGGGGCTTGACCCAGCATCGTAAACTAAACCCACGGTACGGTTGTTTGGGGATGGAGGTTCATATGGGTTTTATGATGAAACTGTATGTGGCTGAGCATGTGTATGACCCCGCAGCCCCAACTCTAGATGTATCCATGCTCAGTGGAGATGCCGGATTTGGACTTACTCTGAGTCTATGGGCACTGCATTGTTTTGTAAAGCCTCTTGAACACCCTTCACGTAGGGAAGCGGTGGATAGAAAGGATGTCTCTACTAGGCTCTGTTGGAGGGGACACAGCCCTTTTTGCTCTCCAGTGGGCACCTCTTGTTCTCCAGGAAAGGTAGAATGGGAAATGCAGCATTTCACAACTGAGATACCCAAGGGCTACCAAAAGGATTCAGACACTGCTGAGCCCCAAGYACTGAAGAACATGGGTCCGGCTGCTGCCCCAAGGTGCAGAGTGGCTGGAGTTCCCTCAGTTCATGAAGGACATTTCTAATGGCTTTTAGACCTTTAAACACAATTGGAGGGCTTAAATTGGATGCACCCAGGTTTGCAAACCGAGTCCCACTGGCATCTCCTGTTTATATATGAACAATCAAAGTGATTTATTTATCTGTCTAAAGCATAGTTGCTCTTTGACCGTCCATCCATTATGCTTATCTATCTGTCCTAGTTATGAGCCGAGCAATCCATCTTACCCAACCTAATGTATTCCAAATGACTCTGTAATACCCTGCGTTACGAGGGGGCTCTGCTGTGGTAGACGACACGGGCCTGGTTTTCTGCAGCACTAACACAATTGCATTGACGTCAACCGGAGCTGCCCGTGATCGCCCTCCTAGAAAATTAGGCCTACCACGACAGCTCCGAGTCAGACCTTGAAGCGATCTGCTGCTGTAATTGGGACCAGATTTGCCAWGGAGTTCGCAAGACAACGTGCTGGATGCCTGTCCGCGCGGACCCTGCGCCCGCGGGAATGATGCTGGGGGCGCACGTATGTGCCCGTGTGCAGAAGGCCACGCGGGCCCACTTAACCTGGGGCTCTTGTTTCTCCTGATTGAATTGCAAACGAGGCTGAGCGGAGCAGTCCTGGAGCGGTGTGTTCTCATTCATTATTGAAAGAACACGCTGCTCCCGTGTCACACAAGCTGGGAATGTGCTCCCCRCGCTCCTCTGCCCTTCACGGGAGAAGCCGGAGTGGCACAACGGGCTGGCGAAGGCTGCTAGAAGGGAGTGGAAGCGGCTGCAAGGGCCTGTCGGGAGAGGTGGCCCAAGCAACAGCAGATGCAGCCGTGGACATGACCTGGGGGCTGCTGTCCCCTCCCGTGAGCAGCTGTGGGAACCACACTGTGCCGTGACACCGGCTGTCYCAACACCGCCGAGGGCTTCACAGATAACAGCTCCCGGCAGCTCTCCCATCACCAGGGAGAGATCCCGCACTCCGCAGAAAAGGAGCAACTGAAGCAACAAAAGGAATCAGCTCAGGGAAGAGGTTTCCCCCTCTCTTCTCTTCTTTCACCAGGGATAAACACTTGTGACAGCCTGAGTGTGCAAGCGAGTCTCCCGTGCACATCACGTGGGTACCCACCAGGGAGGAGCAGGGGCCCTGCGCTCTGCTCCGGGCTTTATCCATCCCCGCAGTCTCCGGGCTCAGCCCCACGGACCCAAGGCTGGGCCCTTTGGGCAGGGCAGGCTCCAGAGCCAGTCGGCCACGCTCGCCACCGCTCCTCCCTCTGCTGCTACCTGCAAAACTGAGTGCAAAACTGTGGCCAAAGAAAAGCAAGCCTGCAAGGCTGGATTCACTGCAGAGGATATTGCAACCCCCAGGGAACCAGGGCGGGTTGCGGTGGGCAAAGGTTGAAAGCACGGCCCCGTCATCAAGAGTTTTCTGATGGGGCTTGCTGCTCACAGTGGGTTTTCTCCAGCAAAGAGGTCCCTTTCTTGCTAAATTTCACATCCCCGATCTAAAGCAGAGGGTTTTATAGCGATCTAAAGCAGAGGGTTTTATAGCTTTCCAAAGAGGGTTTCTTAGGATGTTTGGCCACAGGCAAACCAAGCATTTTCCCCTTAGCCTTTTTCTTGGAATTGGCTGACCCATTTTGGTTGAAATTACCCCAAGTCCAGGCTGAGGCAAATGCCTGGCAGAAAAATACTGCCCAAAGGATCCCATTTTGGCACTACTACAAGCAACTGGAAGCACAGCCTTATAATGGRAAGTATTGGGTAACCTCAATAACAAGCAGCGTTGTCTACTCTGTCTACAACAAAATAATTAATTCTCATTAAGTTGCCCTCTTTGCCTTTGAAAAGGATTTCCAGACCCAAAAATAAAAATAAATAAATAAATAAAAAAGAAGCAATGGAATTAGCCAACCCCCTCTGGAATCAATAACTCCAGATCCGTACAAAGGCATCTGGCCAGAGCGAGGAGAGGTGTTAAGTGCTGTGGTTAGGAGACCTCTGAACTCATCTAATAAACAAAAAAAGCTTCTCGATGCAGCTACGTCTGATCGAGACACTTGTTGATGAACAGTTTCAGAAGAGGCTCTTGGATGGTAGGGGAAAAGCAGAGGGCAGCAAGAGGAAATTATCAGCACTTCCAAAACACACAATCCTGGAGAGGGAAGAACAAGCAAGAATAGAGTGAACCAGCTAAAATCAGATTCAAATAGAGCTTCAATAGAGATTCAGGTCATTCCTAAAGTTTGGAAGAGTTTCACTAATTTTTCTTTCTTTTTTGTGTCTTTCCTCTTACGGTTATTCTGAATTTAGGCAAMAGACACACAGAATTGGCCATAAAAGAGAAAAAAAACCAGAAAACCTCTTTTTGTGGCATTTGAGGCACCATTTTCCATGTATGCAGTGGGTAAACAATACTCTTATTTCAACGTGCTCTAAGTGTTGCCACTGGTAGCATATTGATGCAGATCATTCCTAAAGCCCATTCGGTGGCTTTACTTACATACAAATAAGTATCTAGATCTGGGGGGGTCAAATAGACCCAGGCCCTCTCAGTCAATGGCTAAAACTGTTATCAGGACACACAGGTAATAACCCCACTGCTGCTGCTGTTCTGGTAGGTACAAATGATGCCAGATGACCTCCTTGACCAGCCAGCATCTGTTATTGCTTCCCGGATGGACTGGAGAACCTGAGGAACAGCCCTGGCTAGTTATTTTCTGGAAATTCCTAACTGTTTTGTGCCAGAAGATCACCCTATTTTGACAAATTAAGATTGCYTTAGTGTCCTATGGTTCCATCTGCGAGCCACAGCAACTTCAGAGCCAGTGCGAGGACTAGGGGCACTCAGCACTTGATGGGAATGAGGTCCACGAGCCAAAAAGGTGCTTTTGTGCAGTGAAATTATTTTCACAGAGCTTAAGTCAAGCAATGAAATATTCATAGGACACTAAAGCAGTGGGCTCACTGACTGCCTTGCTATGGGAATTCAATAATAGTGGAGACAGCCTTAATTCAATATTCAAAAAGCCTCTTTCTCCATCTCCTGGCTGTCTCTTTGGGTTCAGAGTTCTTTTCGGAAACCTCACTTTTATGCTCTGGCTCCATTAGTGGWGGAGAGAGCAGAGGGTTGGATGGCAGAGGGAAGGAATGGAAACACAAGGATGGGGACCACACTCGTAAAGCATGGGATCCCTAAGCTGACCAGTGATGCTTGGGTCACTAGTCTGAATGACCCTTCCTAAAGACAAGGTGACATTATGTTTAGGGGCTGGACCTAAACTTGTGCTCAGACATGGCTGGTCTGGAGTCAGTTCTGCTCCAGCGGTTGTGTAACCGTGATGACACAGTCCTGTGCTCACACGAATAAACCTGCTAAGAATTAGGCTGCTTGGCTCAGCCGTACTGCCATACTATGAGGATAAAGTAATTTTTGCCTTGGCATCTATCCCATGGAAAAGACTGTTGAGATGGAGCCTTTGTCCACCACTGTGGACAAAGCACTGGGATCAGACTCTAGGGAGGTAATAAATGCTGTGATCACAACGGAATCAACGCCACACAGGTAGTCTGTTCCTACGGGGTGAGGGTGAAGGTGCGAGCAGGACTCTAGCAAGCCATGCTCCCTGCTTGCCGTGCTGTCACTACAGCTCCGGATTCGTGTCCCTGGAAGAGACATGGCACCTTGTGACACCCCATCCCCATGGCAGAGAGGACAAGCCTGGGACTCTCTTCCACGCCGCGTGGCAGAGCTGTGGAGCTCATTGTTCCCAATGCCACCGGGGCAACTTCTTGCCTTGGTTCAGACTGCAGTCCAATAAATTCAAGGGTTCTCCAAGGACTAACACGTTTACAGACTGCTCGGGAGACACACTTGTCACCTGCGCTTTTGGAGAGTAATGCTTCGTTATAGGCATGTCAGCAGAGGGGAATCTTCAAAGAGCAACAGCTTTCCAAACATTTAGCAGAGTTTTTTCCTCCGGGATCTTTCCCAGAGAGTATTAAAAACAAACAATTTACTCCACAGCACACTRGTTATTTGATTCCTTCTGGCATCTCCCTGTCTTGAAATCCTAAAACAGATCAATTTCAACCTGCAGAAAAACTCCCYGTTGGCATTTGATCTTGTCGACCTCTTTTTATAGCCACTCTTAGAGCTAAATGAAAGCTGCCTGATGGCTGTGTTCCACCCTCAGGAGGGCACACGGATGCCAGCAAGCAAGGGTAGCACAGCCCCTGTGTGAGGGACTCACAGGGACCAAGAYTGATAAATATAGGGCAGTAAAACCAGGAGAGAAGTGTTACCATGCACCAGCTCATCCCCTGGAGAGCATGTGAGGACAAGGAAGCTCAACAGATATGCTCTGGAGCGGGCAAGAAAGAGGGATGGCAAAGTGGTGGGGAGGGTGCCCTTGGCCATGAGCTACCATAGTCTCTGAGACTGGATAGGAGACCTCTGAAGGGAGAAGGGGAAAACAAAGTCCCTTTGCAAGGACAGTGCCTGGGTGACGTAGTACCTGCCAGCTCACCCCGTGGCCAGGCTGGCAAGGTGCCCTGCCTCGGGACGCCGGCGCGGTGTCCTGCGAGCCAGACGGCCGCTTGCCCTGCTCCCGCCACAGRCGCTCCTGCAAGAGCCTGGCCCTCGGCCCGGGGGCCTGGCCAGGCTCCAATGTGGGTCTGCCATGCTGCCTTCCTCTCCTGTCCTTGCCACTGGATGTGCTGCTTCCCTCAGYCTGTCCACCCTCCAGCAGCTGCTTCTCCACTGGCTGTCCAACCATTTTCACATGTGCCAAGGCTGGGAATGCCTTGATTTCCCAGGGCACGGTGGGTGCAGCACAGTCACTGCCCRACCTGCAACCCTTGCTCTGCAGCTCCCTTGGGAGCAGATTGGTACCAGTGAAGCACCTCCTTTCTCCAAGTAAGGAGGACATGCAGTGTTTAGATCGGGCGCTTTTCCCCACCAGCACAGACCTGTACGAACTGGCACATCCCATTCGGGATTCCCGAGAGCCTCTGCACTGGGAAGCAGCTGCCCTATGGACGTGTGTGTGCTAAGGGACACCTCTAAGAGAAGGCACAAGAGGTCCAAGTAGCACATCYGCACCGGCAACCCTGGAGGTGCTGGAGAAGGAAATAAAGAGCAAAACTCTTTGTTTGGGACATCTTGGATGCGACGGTGATGGGGAAGGAATCTGCAGAGATACCCATGGCTGCAAGGGAGCTGCCAGTCATGTGCCCCCAGGCAATGCCTGCTTGCTGGGAGGGGAGATATTGAAGGGCACATGTCGACGGCAGAGAAGGGTCTTGCAGAGCCAATTTTCCTGTGCGTGCAAGAGGCAGGGGGGTTGTGTGGCCTTTGTTTCCTTTGCTCTACTTTCTGTTGTTTTGTAAAACACAAATGCAGGCTAAAATTTCTTTAACTATCATCTCTCTTTTCCAATTCTGTCTTTTCTTGGTGACTACCACTTAAAATCTCCTTGCATGCCTTAAAACGATTCGCTGTCCACAACAGCATACTAATGGAGAGTCTCATGTCGTGGRTACAACATGACAGATCACAACCTTACCTTAAATCCAGCTCCTGCWGCCCTAGCATCTGTCTCTGTTAGTATGGGAGAATTGAGGCAGGTATTTTATTCCACCGAGATATTTCATTGGAGGCAGGTGCTTAGGCATCAGAAAACGAGTTGTTTTGTGATGTACAGAACTGATGAAGCTTCATTTTCTTTGGACTTTGTGTCTTATACTTCAATTCTCAGTTTTAGGCAACACTCCAAAATAGGCTTTTTTGGTATTTGTGGCATCAATAACATGGGGYATTACCTCTGCCATGGCAATTCTCAGCAAGCACCAGAACACAGGTAAATGCCAGCTGACGGATCCCACAGATGCTAACATCAAGGGAAATGCGCACAGATATCTGACGTGGGAAACCAGTTTATAAACTAGGCTAAAGAAGATCACACAAGAAGTGTGTGACCGAGCAAGGACAGGACCCTGGGCCTCCGGGAGTCCCCCTCACCTTGCCATGATGCCTTTGCTCTGTAAGAGAGCTCAGGAAACCCAACGGCCCCTTTGCCTACTGCATCAGTAGCTCTTCGGCTCATGCCTGGTGAAAGACTTGCTTTTTCCTTGCACAGCTTTAATTGTTGAGCAGCCGGTGGAAAGCTTGCATCTGTGCAGGGATACCCCAGTGTTTCTGGGCTGCTCCCAGGCTTTCCTTTGATGAGCTGCCTGGCTGAAGCCACTGGCAAACTCGTATGCACCCAAAGGAGGCCTGGGCACATGCTCTGTGAGGAATAACAGTGCTGATGAATGTTGCCTGTCTGAGTGAATCGTCTGCTAGTAGGTCACAAATTACTCAGATGTGTCTGTTACTCCCAATTATTCACTGATTCACGCGGTGGTTTACGTAGGAGCTCTTTGATTAGATTCTTCAATATTGAACGCCCTGGCTCTTTGGCCCGAGTTTCTTGGCCRTGTAAGCCTCGAGGTCATAAAGCATTCTTATCCAAAATCTTGACCTTATGTTTAATTTTATCTCCATTGACGTTAACGGAGGCTAGTTAGACTTAAGCATGTGCTGAAAGTTAAGCTCTCCTCTATTAGGGCCTCAGTATGTTTCCCTGCACTGACTGATGACCTGAATTCRAAGATGTCTTTTCCCTGGCTTCACTGGGCTTCAGCTCTGCATGTGCATAATTCCTGGAATCAGTTTTCCACCACAAATGATTAYGAATCCATCATTTGCTTTCTGCAAATATTCCACAGAATTCCCTCAGYATTCAACGGGCTGGCAAACTTTCCTACCAGTATATTTGCTGGCTAGATGGCTTCTGGGATAGCAGATCCAAGTACAGATCTTGTTTGGAAGCAAATGGACTTAAACATTTGAAACCTTTTTCAACAATACCCCAGTTTCATGGCAGTTTGAAGACAAGGACATGCACAACAGAGTCAATAYATGGACTGCTTAGTGTAGTTTAGACAGGATCTTTAAGGGTTCAGCAGGTCTTTGTATATCTAAGTTCAATTACATGGAAAATCCTTATAATACTTCAGAAAAAAATAATCTCACCTCACATCAGAGGCCTGTAAGCTGTCTGTCTAAACTAAACAATTCAGTGGGTCTCTCTCTCTGGTCTGCATAGGGAGATGAGGGAAAGGCATGTGTTCAGGCTGGAGGTTATTTCTGTCAGATACCTGAGACAACTGACTTGGGTGGGTCCTCTCCATTGGTTGATATCTCAGTCCTTTGGCTGTCAAAGGATCTTCGATAATTTGCTTTTGCTGCAGAAAAAAAAAAAAAAAAGGGTTTCAGATGGTTGCAGTTAGCAAAAGTGAATCCTGTCCTTCAGAACCTTTTTCTGCCGTTGCAAATCTTCCCCGCTACCCAAATATCGCGTCTCCACAATCCACTTCACTGCTTTACCCTCCAGCGCTGCYTGAAGAATAAGATTCAATCAATCAGCTGCGTGGTGGGAGAGGAGCAGCTGGGGCATCACGGAGCAGATGGGCAGACATCTTTTGGCATTTGCCTCTAACTCCTTCCAAGTTGTCCTCTGGCTCGGGAGCTGATGCTGACCATTACAGGGCTGTTCTTGCTTGGTTTGCTCCTGGTGTGCTACAATTGTAGCTGTGAGAAAGGGAACTGGGAAGTAATGTGCAGGCCGGAAAGGGGAAAGAAGAGAAAAGCAAAGTTTGGGGAATGGATAGAGAAGAAGRAAATCCTGGAGTCTGTGAGAAACCCCACACTGGATCTCTGTCAAAGTTTGCTCAGCAGCAAAGCAGAAAGCGTCAAAAAGAAATGCTTAGAAGAGACACAGGAAGACCAGCAGACCCTACTCTGCCCAACGCCTTCCTGACAACTTCATCTAACTGCTACATAAAGTCTCCTGGCAGTGGGGACCCTCCAGCACCAAGBGTCCTAACACCCAGATGCTGCTGCTGCTTCTTTTTTTTCTTTTTTTTTGTGGGAAGAAAG
Organism: Eudromia elegans; assembly: GCA_003342815.1. Lineage (NCBI taxonomy): Eukaryota > Metazoa > Chordata > Aves > Tinamiformes > Tinamidae > Eudromia > Eudromia elegans. The sequence goes on along the minus strand of PTEX01000368.1, from coordinate 223,055 downwards.
GCTTTTCCACACATTTTGGCTAAGTCTTTTGCTGCAGTTTAAGCCATCCACTCTTTGCCTTCTCCCTGAGGGACACGGGGAACATTTTGTTGCTCTCTCTCTAGCAGTTTTGGACATATTTGAAGCCTGCTGCTGGGTCTCCCTCCAGTCCTCTCTCCTCTCAGTGAAGCTGCCCCATCTCTCTCTGCGTTGCCTACTTTTTCCAACCCCACAGAGTAAGCTTTTTATATCTGAGGCAGTCCAAAACATAGGTTTCGTCCAGTCCCAGAAACCACTTATCAGMCTCTTTTAAATAGATGCACCTGCTTTCCTAAAAAAATGTCCAGCTCCAAAGTCCCAWCATGAGTTCATTGGGAGCAGAGGACTCCTAGCACCTATGGAAATCACATCACACCAGTCTGAGCACGTCAATGTGGCTGCAGAAGTGGAGGTGTCAATATTTGGGTCAGATGCAGGTATTTGTGTATCAGCATAACTTACAGYATGTTTGCAAAGAGAAATTAATCATATCTGCAGATCATTTGTTGGCTGCTGCCTCTCTCTGCAAATTACTCTTGAATTCGTGACAACTTTCTCCAATTTAGTCATTAGCTCTAATTATTCTTTCAGTCTCTCCTATTAATAACATGCAAACAGCAGATTGACAATAAAACGGCTCTTGCAATTATTTTGCTCAGTGAAGTTTGAAACACGAGCCATGCCAGGTATTTCTGACAGGATCATATGGTGCAGCTCTGCCTACTTACTGCATGGATACGGAAGCTTGGAACTGCATTTCTGGTGTGAATGCTCCTGTTTGCAAAGGGAACATGTGCCAAAAAGCAGCCGGTTCCCAGACCAAAAGGCATTTGCTCGAATATTTGTGAAAAACAAATACAAAGAAGGACCAAAGAAAATATATTTTAAACAGCTCATAAATCACCCTCAGCACAGTTTTGCAGGAGACAGTTTCCTCAGCGCATCTCAACACATTAACTGACATTGGAGGTATTTGCCACTGAAACCAAGTGAAACTGCAGGTGTGCATGAAAAGAATCTGATAATTAATTAGCACGGTATTAATTAGCCACATCATAATTTGTTCTTCCACCTTCACAAGAGCCAAGTGATGCCAGGCATTTTAGCAGTGCRAAACCCTCTGTCTGTCCCCTTGTTATCTGGGCAAGGATCCTGGACAYCAAACCATCAGCAAGCAAGTTATTTTTTATGGCTAAGCAGTTTTAGGATCAGAGTTGAGGCCGTATCCAGGATTTCACTCTTTTATAGGAATCTTTTACATATACGTACAAGCAGAACTTAAAGCCACACATCAGGGTGTCACCAGCTCACGAGCCTGCCCTTGTATCCCAAAAAGAGGCAGATGCCATTCCTGCTTATGAATTAACTGCACACAAAACTCCCTGCTAGAGAAAATGTATTGACTTCTGATGGWGAAGGCTTGTTTCTTGGTTTTAAATTTGCTCACGATGCAGTTCATTGAATTATCAGCCATCTAGAGAACTAAACAAGGCTTCATTCCAAATAGGCAGGGGACAAGTTTCCAATAGGCAGGGGACCAGGAGAACATCTGGTTACTGCTCTCTGAGAAGCTCTCTAGCTTTTTAAAGGGAGACTTTGGGCTAATAAGGGCATTGTGGATGTTTAAGACTGAGATTCAATGGAAAAGGCAAAAACAATTCAGGTGTAACTAAACTGCAAAGAYACAAATCCTTGTCAAATGCCCTGGAAAGCACAGAGGGTCTCAGGTCAACCATTTCTAGCCTAATCATCCCCTCTTTGCTTTTGGGCAATGCAGGCCTACTTTGAGCAGATCCCTAGAAGAAGAACTCCCGAATACACCAGTTTCTAGAAGCACCAAAGTCAGCAGCCGGAATTGGGACACAAGCTGTGGCAGCTCTCCATGGTCCCCCGGTGTCCTCGGCAGCAGCAGAATGGACCATCAGCASAATGGACCTACCTGGGCCTCTCTCTGTGCTTGCACAGGTGGCGTTAAGGGACACAGAGGCACATCTTAGCAAGGTGGGCTTTGTTAGTTCTGGTTCACCCTCCTCTTTCCTAGGGAAACCTAGGGCAGTTCCCCTATTTGTTCCTCCCGCCCGTAGTAGTCCCCGGGTTGATCATGTTGAATATTTTTTTCCACAGAAGCAAAGCATTTGTGATCACTGTGGATGCAGCCGATCCTCCTTATTAAATCTGATTTATTAGACAGCTTAAACAAATTGGAGAGACTCACTAGCTCCACAGAGATTACCTCTCTGAGAGCCAGTTGATGATGGGGTAGAGAGACTATTTCCCCATTGAGGAAAAATGACATAGAACACATCTGTAACAGGAACACAACCCATATTGGAGGACCTACAGCAGGAAATGCTACCGACTGTGCCCCGGRCAGCACCCACCTCTTCCTCACATGAAGGACTCCAGACATGCAGCACTGGGGAACTTCAGCTCCATGGCTCAGAGCTGCTCACATCCTCACCCTCCAGGAGGACCTGCTTCACTCTGCACTGACTCCTTCAGCCCCCTCTTTACCCTTGGACTTGTATTTCAAAGGGAGAGGGTACAACAACTCTTGCAGCAGGACTCCTGGGGTCAGCTCCCAGCTACTGAGTCACCTAATGGCTTTGTATTTCCATAAAGTAAAGATAATGCAGCTTGTTTGCCAGGATTGTGAAGCCACACTCCTTGATGGGTCTGAGGAGCAGTAAGATGCTGGATAAAAAAACAAACACTAACCAACATAGCTTTTCTATGTGCTGCTCAAGTATATTGTCAGACATAAATACGATTTGTGCTGGAGGACAAACTGAGGAAGCTTATGTTGTATTTGGGATGCTCAGGCACAAATCTGCTCATTTCTGGGGACTCTCCCCGCTTTGTTCAACTGATCTGATTCCGAGCTGGGGGAGCTTCACAATCTCGTCTCTGGCGTTTGCAGCGGGCTTTGGCAATCCTTGAGAAGCAGGATTTGCTCTCCAGGGGATGGGGGAGAAGAGCCATTCCTGGCAACATCAGCTCTGCAGCATCCAGAGATGGGAAGCTGAATCTGTACTCTGGGCTCTCCCTGCAAGAGCGACGGGAAATGGCATCACTTTCCTTTGTCATTATCTGACAACAGGAGCCTTTGCAGAGATGGATGGGGAAGTGGCAAGTTGCAGTAACTGGGAACACTTTCGCCTGGGCTGAGTTTGCCCTCTGATGGTAAATGCTGGTAGTGAGAACAAGTGGTCCTCTMCAGAAGGCACCCACTCTTGGGGACTCAGGGTGGGCTTCTCCATCTCCAGCTGATAAAGGCCCCTGCTGCTAACAAAACATTTTTGCACCGTTGCTGCTGTTCAAGTATCCTCGGCTCCTCGACACGGGTTGTGTTGGTGAAAGCAGCTTTTGCAGCCACCTCCCTAGGCCGTGAGCAGCGCAGAGGCTCTTGCCTTAGCCAGTGCAGGGATTGCCAGAGATGGGACCCTTGGCAGAGGAGGGAGCAGCAGAACCAGCTTCCAGTCAGGGATGCTACAATGGGATATAGGGAAAAGCTTTTCCGAAATCCAATTAAAGGAAAAGGCTACCATAGAAGCAGAAGAAGAAGAGAGAAAAGATAAATGCATTTTTGCCAGCCATTTACCAGCTTACCCAAACGCAGCRGCTGACTTTTTGCTAGGGGATGTCCCTGCAAGACCGACGCCTGTGGCCTGCCACCATGTGAGCTCAGCAGACAGAGGAAGGAAGGTTTAGYAGCCAGGACGGTCGTCATTTGCAGTTGCAGCCACCGGCTAGTGGCTGGGAACAGCAGGACAAGGCAGGAGCTGCAGGTGACCCTGGCACGGGCAGTACCCTCACAGAGCAGGGCACAGCCCCAGGGGGCTGGACAAAGCAGGTAGAGCAGGGGCCTGCAGACAGGGTGCAGTGACAGTCCTAAACAGAGCAAAGCAAACGGCTGGGGCCTCCATCCACAAGGGCAGCAGAAAACAGGCTCAGAGTTAGGCTGGAGACAACCTGCCTGGAGCAGAGGTTCCCAGCCCGTCCAGGCAATAGGATCCAGGCACTCTGATCCCCYAGTCCAAGCACCAGGGTGAGTTAAGCTCTAGGGAGGCTACATCAGCCGGTAAGGACACACCAGATGCACCAGAGTTTTTCTTCTGCCTTGCAGGGTTTTGGTTTGGGCAGTGAACAACAGCATATGGGTGAGAGCGAAAAGCTCAACTGGGTGCTGTGGGAAGYCTGAAATCTCCCAGGCCAGAAGTCACCTGCTGAGTTCCAGCAAAYGGTCCCTGGGGGGCTTTTCAACCCAACGACTCTACCATTCAGGGCATGCGCACCGGTCTGTCCCTGCAGAATCAATGCAAATGAACGAAACTGGAGCAAAAAACGCTCAAGCCGCTCAACCCTACTGCTATCATTAGAAAGGYGTCAGAACCGTGAAAGCAGAAATATATTTCTTTATGTAAGTGTTAGCTCACTTTTTCCAGATTGCCTCCGTAAGCACCAGGGCCTGGCTTCGCTTCCTTACAAACCCCGCAAAGCAATGCGGTTTAGGTAAACATCAGACCTAAGCAACACGGACTACAAGAAAACACCGGCTTTTGCAAGCCATGCAGTAAGTCGTAACAGGTGGCAACATTAAAGACAGATGACTCTTGCTGTCCATAACATAATGGAGAGAGAGAGAGACCTCAGATACCAGCACACACTAATGCTCAAAAAAACAATTGCGAGTTGCTAAATAGACCTGCTTCATACAGCAAGGATACATAAACTGCATCAGTGTCAATTACATTTTGTGGGAAAGAAATCATCCTGAGCAGAGAGGCCAAATGAATCTTTATTAAAATGACTCAGTCTAGTTACACAAGGACTGAATTTGATCCCAGATGTATTTAGGCACGGTGTATTAGCAGAGAGTCACAGCAATAGCAGCAGCTGAGGTGGGCTGTGAAGGAGGCGCTAGTTCAGATCTGTTTAGAAAGCCCCCTCGTCGAGCAGAAGGACTCGCAGATAAAGAGCCGGTCTCGAGGCAAACAAGACCCTAGCCCCTGGGCACATGTGTTATTTGTGATGTAGTGTTTAATAAAAAAAGATGGTATCRTTTTTCCCCGTAAAACAAATTTCATAATTCTGAGCAGTGAATCATATGTTTCTGCTCGTATACGTCAGAAATGAAGTCAGACTGTTCTGCAGCTCCGCTTTGCTCTGCACACATTCGAATGGAAGTTGCACTGGTGTTTCTTGAATGCGCAGAGATCTTTGGCTCCCGCCAGCACCTGGCAGCTTTGGAGATGGTACTTCAATACCACAGAAGATTCACCAAGTAATTTTAACCTCACTTTGYGATTCTGTCAAATCAAATGTCACTTAGGAAGACCTGAATGATGTAGCTTGTGGGGAAGGGACGAGACCRCCCACAGATATCAATAATTTTCTTTAAGGATCAGAGCATTTTAAGCACAATGATAAATGTTAATATTTTATTTTCCTGTCTCTCCATTTCTGAAAATGGCCAAACCACATTTGCTCTCTACAATAATTTGGAATTAGGCCGAGGGCTAATGCACAAAGTTCCATCTGGAAGTGGTAAAAGTGTTGTTATAAAGAACTGAAAAAAAAAAAAAAAAMCAAACCCCTTTGCTAATAATCCTGCCCAGCCCTAACTCTAATAGATATCTAATAGGTATCACTAAGCTCCAAAGCCAAGGAGGAGCCCTCCACCCTGGGTGCCAGTGCCTGATCATGCTCTCCAAATCCCCACGTCTCTCCATGCGGCTTTTTGAGCTCAAGCTTTGAAAGTTCAGGTTTCTCCCAGTAAACAAACAGGGGAAGGAGGGTACCTAATAGGTAGAAACTGCATCTCCTGGATGGATCTGCTGCAGCCTTGCTCYAGCAGTTGCTGACAGACTAGTTTTCAGATTTATGGAGCATTAAGGGTTCCCATTGACTCTGTAACCATGTGATGGATTTGTCCATGCTTCATTTTTCTCGGCTAGAAAATGGGAGAAATGGCATTCCTGCCACTGGCTAGCTGGGAGGCAAAGGCAATGATTATTCATAAAGTTCTCTAAAGTCCCATGCAGCAGCAATTCCCAAGACAAGGTTAGTCCATTCCTGGATGGACAAACAGACCCAGTGGGAATTAGATGGCAGCAATGGCCTCCGAAATGGAASCAGGAGTAATTTCCATAATGAGTCACTAGCAACCAGGAGCGGAGCCTGGAGGGGACTGTCACYTCCCACAAACATCTGGTGCACACATTTTTTGAGTGGAAAAAGCCGCTGCTGTCCCCCCTGCCCGATGAAGACATGCAGCGGGTTCTCCGTTGCTGTTTGTGGCTGGCCTAGTAGTGGYCATTGCCACCGCAACAGCCTGTTTGCAGGTAAATGGAGATGCAACCGTAAAAGTCACACTCTCAGGATTTATAACAAGATTTATATACCCAGAMAGGCAGCACCTATATATTTGTATGGTTCATTCAACCATAGACTCTGTCTGTTCCTTCATTTAATGTAAGTGTTGGCTCATCCTTCCTTGCTCAGAATAAGAACTAATACACCACTGTTCAGCCTGAGGTCAGTTTTGGAAGCTGGRAAATAGAATAACGTAAGAGCAAATTCCTACAGTCGGTCTTCCTAAACACAGGGGCTCTGCAYAGATTTCCAAAGCAGGAAACTGCAGGGGAAGTCTCACTCATATCTGTTGGAGGCAGGTTTGAACCTGAGCACTCTTCCCTAGGAAGAGTGTGCAACATAATGTGCCTGTGCACCACGGCTCTCCTCATCGCACTAAATCCAGCACCACAGTACAGCTCAAGGGAAGGACGCTGGCCAGGAGGCAGTGTAAGCCTATAAAGAAAATAGCAAAAAAAAAAAGAAAAAAACCCTCTTGCAGTTGATCTATCACATCTTTACAAGGATCTATACTGATCTTTATTCCAGCAGAACACACAGGCACCTCCAGGAGTTAGCRCATAATCTTCCCTTAGGCTGCATACATTGATCTGGGAACTGGTAACACAAGGTAACCCTGGCAAATAAACATTTCTGGTGGTTAGTAGGAGCCAGAGGCTATTCAGTATACATCAGGGCAGAGAAGATCTTAGCTTCGCGGGCCTCTAAAGCCCACAGTGATCTCCTAAAAGCCGGAACATTAGGGAATTGATCCTCGGGAGCTGCGCGTGCCGGSTTTCCACGCTCGCTGCCAGCCCTGCGGGCGGAGGAGCGCCTGCGGAGCACGACTACGTACAGACAACAGCGGGCATGTCCTGGCCCCTCTGTTTCTGTTGTATTTATTCTGCATTCCCACCTCTGAATGTCTGATGTTTTAACAGCTTTTCCCTGCATCACTGTTTTTCTCTCTGGAGCTCAGARAGCAACATTCAGTACCAAAGAACAGCAAGACTTGGACCAGTCAATATATCAGTAGTTGTGAAGCACGTAGAAGTGTTATTGCCTGAATTACTACTACTGCTGCTTTGTTCCTCCACCGGAAAATCTGACAGCCCTTTGCAGAGGCTCRTCCATAAAGCTTTTCCTCTCCCTGSAAGACCATGAAATGTTGYTTTCCTTTCTTTTAGCAAGAGGAAATGCGATGCACAGAGACATTATCAGGTTCAAGGACAGGTATCGAGGCACTTCTCTAAGTCCCACTAAAACCAGTGGGAATTGATGCGTCGCAATGACTTCAGACTTGCCAAGGTCAGGGTGGTATTTACACATGGCAGTGGAACAGAATCTTTCACTTCAGAGAAAAAGAACTAAACCAAGAATTACAGACAGGAAACTTTTAATTGCTTTAAACCATAGCAGTGACTATAATGGCACATGCTATTTCGCAAAGCTGAGACTACTGAACCAGATGATAAAGGGAAGCTTCTTTAGAACTGCTAAGAATGGCTTACACTGTTTTTACTTSTCAGTACCAACATTCCTCAGATTGCCAGTTTCCACGTTAATCCTGTTTCTGGGTGTGGATCGGTTTTGCTGGTGYTTTTTGTAACATCTGGGGTGACTGCACAGAAGCAAATGACTTAAACACATGCGCAAGGGGAGGCCAGTGGCAAGCACTCCACAGCTGTCCATGGGCATCAACTTCACCGCCTTACATCCAAGTTTTGCTCTGCTCTTTTGGGAATTCCTGCTGCAGAGCACAGACTTCTCCTGACCRGCAGCGTCTACCTGGGGACACCTTYTYCTCTCAGACCCGTTTTGCCAGCTCTCCTAGTGGTTTTCCATCTCAGYGAAGCGCACTTTGCTATCCGCGCTCTGATGACGGCTTGCACGCACACCTCCCCAGGCGTTTGCCTACGCCCGGGTTTAATATTGCCAGCCTCAGGGAATGCCCTGGAGTTTCAGCATTTGCCTCGAAAACTCTTGAGTAAAGCTGAAGGCAGAGAGTGCAGTTAACTTAAAGGAGACCAACATGTTTCTAAAGGTTGTTGAAAGAGAGGTGAACTAGCAGGCATGGCCCTGCAGCACTTGCTCTGCCAGATGAGGGAGGTGAGCGCTCTCTTTCACGAAGATCCCAGTCTTTGGTCCAGCCCTGGGTGTAGAAGGGTCCCCTCTATGGCCTCAGCTCTCCGTGCGGCAGAGGAAACGCTTCCTACTCGTTCAGCCGCGCAAGAGGCAGCTCCCCCCTTCCTGGGGTGCTGCGGCCCGGTGGGTGCTGGGCAGCCCCGCGCAGAGGGAGCCCTTTAACGGTCGCTGGGCCCAGCGCCGTCCGACGAAGCGGAACAAGGCTGCAAGCCACTGAGACTGAGACTGAGACTGAGACCGACACTGAGACTTAGACTGAGACCAACCCCGACCGCGGCGCCTCACGGAGCCGCCCCCAACTGCGCCACAGCGGCCGCCTCCGCGCCCTCCCGCCCCGCCCCGCGCATGCGCACGCCCGTGTTCGCCTGTCAATAAAGATTCAACAAGAGGCCGGCGGAAGGGGCGCGTGCGCGGGGCAGGGGGCGGTTTCTTTTTTTTTTCTTTCCTTCCCCCCCCCACCCCTTCCCTTCTCTCTTGTTTGAACGAACTTTATTGTTCCGCGGCGCCGCGCGGGGATGCGCTGAGGGCCCGGCCCGTGGGC
>PTEX01000368.1:16962-213816 GCA_003342815.1 Eudromia elegans | reverse complement strand
CTCCTCGGCGGGCGGCGGGAGCAGGAAGAGGCCGCTGCTCGCGCCGCTCTGCAACGGCCTCATCAACTCCTACGAGGACAAGAGCAACGACTTCGTGTGGTGAGGCCCGCGGGCGAGGGGCGGGCCCGAGCTGGGGGGCTTCAGGGCCTTTCGTTTGGGGGGCGGCCCTGTCGCCGTTGCTCGCTGTGTTCCGGTCGGGGGACAGCAGCGCTCCTTTTCCTCTGCCACGGCTATTCGCTGCCGCCGGTGGGCCCCGTCATCACCTCATTTCCCCCTCCAGTCAGTTTGCATTTAGTGCTGTGCCCCTCACAGAGAAAATAAAGGCTCCGACAGTAACCGTGTGCGGCAGCTGGAATGTTTTGAGTGGGTTTGGAAAGCTTCGTTTCTTGTTTATTTCCTTGTTCCCTTCAGGTAAGTTCTGTGCGTTCTTCTGGGAGAGCACACCTAGTTAGCTGAATTCCTCACAGTGRAGAGCTCTGTTGGCTAAACAAAGAGTGAGAGAGAAGAAACCTGGCAGAAACCACTTCCCCTGTCCCCTTCTTGCTGACATTTACAAGGGAACCATGCTGGGTACATTTAAGTGAAGATCGGTAGCATCAAGAGCAGATAGTGATTACAGCTGCCTTGTCTGSGTCCTTCATTGRCATCAGGGCTTTTTCTTGCCTTTTTAAACACTTGCTTCAAATTACAACATTGATTTTAACAGAAATTATTTTTGAGTAGCAATRCACTTATGCAGCGTAGATGTTAAAAATGCAGCTGGACAGCTTTGATATTTTGGTCTTGGAAGCTAAAACTTCCCATCTTCCAGTCTATCCATAAGGATGCCTTCTGTATGGTGCCAGCTGCAGGGAGCATTTGATACTCTTTGGTCATGGACTATGAATTCCTACTACCTGTGAATTACAGCTATAAACTCTGGTGGACTCTGCCTGTATCAGACTGAAGTTGGGAAAGAGCAGAGAAGTTCAGGCAAGTTGCATACATGAAATTGCAGGAGTCCTGTAAACAGCATTGATGTGTACAACTTCTGTATCCATTTCTTGAAAATGTAAAGTGAGGTGTGGGCTTTAACACWAATGTTGACAAATGGTGCTAGTCTGGACTGTGAAAAGTTCAGCAAACAATGTGCTCTCTAGAGTAGTCACAGTTTTCCAGTTTTTCCAGAGTTTACCACTTAACTCGATTCCAGTATCTGCCTGGAAATGAGAAACACTACACCAGGAAAACACATTTATCTGACTTGTTAGACACTTTGTTATAACAAGGGAAACATTTTTGTTGCTTTTATCTTAGTCTAGGATATAGAATTTATGCTGCTTCTGTAGCAGTGTTTTTTTTGGTCACTTGGAGGGTCTTGCATGTAGAATATGTAGAATATGTGTTTCTTTCTCTCTATCTCTAGCAGTGTAGCTGGCTATGTGTCCTTTTTTTTTTTTTTTTTTTTCCTTCCTTCTCCTAGACCTTAAATTATCCTTCCCAATTAGTGGTTCACCAGACTTCTCTAAAACCATTTAGTATCTGTTTTGTTTCCTGGACAGAGGGTGTTTTTCTGGAAGCTGTAGGCTGTTCACTGACTGTTTCTTATCAGTGCTTGTTCCTGAATTCTGGTGTACACAAGAGCATGTTGCAAACTAGGCATTGCTTGAGGTACCCTCTCAAGGTCTGTGAGCAGACTTGCTCACAGAGACTGAAGCACTGTTTTCCATACCTTGAGATGGCTAAAAGTCTGTATTACAGGTTGTGGATCTTTAGTGATAGCAGGTGGATCTATTTTAATGGCAAGTATGGATTGAGTATAATTTTGCACATTTGTGTTCTTGCAAGTTCCTCTAATAGTCAACTTGATATGAAGATCTCAAAGTTAAAACACAGCAGGTTGTTCATATCAATTTTATCATCAACTTGATATGCAAGTATAATAATAGGAATGACCATGCTCTTTAACCTCAGCACATCCTAAATAGAGCTTAGCACAGGCTCAGTACTTTTTTTCTGCCGTCTTAGGGCCAAGAAGAGCAGAAGAGAAGAGGGAAATGCTAAAGGATCTCTCTTGCTTGTGGTGAAATAGAAGGAAGTATGAAACAAATTTAAAGCTGAACGTGTAAACCAGCTGTTCAGATAGCAAGGGGCTGGCGTTAAGATAAAAAATCTTGGGAATGACCCCTTGAAAATGGCTTATAAAACTTAGAGGCGTGAGATTGGTTTACATGATCAGAAAATATTTGACATCTGCCCTGATAGGTTCAGCTATGGGGAAAGAAGAAAATGCAAAGGCTCCTTTTATGATACAATAAGGTAAATAAGTGCTTAGTAAATAAGGCATTGGTATTTTGTAAAGAACAGTGAATTTTACTGCTTGCTGCAGTATTTTGCATCTTTTTCACCTGGCTCTGCAGCTTAAGACAAGCGAATGGAGAACAAGAACTGCCCTTGGTTTTTACCACAACTGTACTTCTCAATTTCTGTGTATAATACAAGCCATGGTATGTCTCAAATTCCTGCTTTTGGCCCCTCTATTCCTTTCTTAACCTTCCCTCTGTGTCCAAGTTAAAACAACTGGTGCATACTAACTCCTGTGTATTTTAGCTAGCTTGGCTTTGGTGTTAGAAGGCATCGATCTTTCTTTGCACATGTAAAGGAGAGAGTATTTTGGGAGCAACAATACTTAGTGGAGACTTCAGGCTCTGTTAGGGATGGCCTTAGCACTTGATGGGGATGTTTGCGGAGTCTGACTGCGTTCTTTTATTCTGTCCCTTTTCCAATCAAACGAGGATGAAGGAAGAATTCCCTTGGAAACTGTGGTCTTGGGCAACTGTCACATCACGAGGAAATCTTCCCAATTTATCTCTAATTGGTGGTGCCGTATTGCAGAAACCTCGTTGAGGACCTCATTGATTCACTGCACTTTTTGGAGGCAGCATATTAGGAATATACCAGAAAACATGTCTGGCTGGCCCTGAGGGAAATATCAGTTTTTAGCCTGATAGAGAGTGCAGTTATGTTACATGGTGTAACAGAAGGAGAGGAAGTTAAGCTGTTTATCAGCAATAGGGAGAAATCAGCCTCAGATGCTCATATAATCAAAAAAGTCATTGCTGCTTATATATAGAGAAGAGAGATAACTTAGTTTAATGTTTATTTACAATATATTTATTATAATGTATTAGCTAGCCTTTAAATGGAGCTTACTTCTCTTATTAATGTCTTCTTGTTGGTTAACCTTGGTCATAATTTATTCTAGCTAAACAATGTCTTGAGACTAAAGAACTTCTGACTCAGAAACAGTGATTTGAACTCCTAAAGTTGAGTGCTGCTCTAGATGTGACCTGCAGCAGGGGCCTGTCATGGCACAGTGGGGGGCTTGTGCTTGTTGGTGGTTTTGTGGCTTCTTTCGAGGAAAGGAGTTAGTGACTCAGTCAAAGAATGCCATTCTGTTTTGAGTGATTTGACTTTATATTGTGTTTTAGGAGATGATTGAGTGATTTAGCTGTGAAATACTTAAGGTGACTTTGCTTGTCTTTCAGGTTGGACAAACCTCTCAAGACATCTGTGTATTCCTGCCTTGTTGGTCTGAGGGGTAGAGACCATAGCTTCTACGCTCTATAGCTTTAGACAATGCATGTATATTTAAGAGGGATTCCTGCTATCCTTTTTTAAGCTGCCTAACAGGAATGGCAAATGTCAGTCTCCTCTTAAGGGACATCTGAATGGGAGGCAATTTGTGTGTGGTGTTACGATGATTTCTAGAACGAAGTGGAGAAACTGAGGTGAATTGAGGCAACCTACTCGACCAAGCACTATCTATTTCAATGATTGAATGTTTTGGTCTCTTTCAGAAAGTTGTTTTGTGCAAGTCTGTTGATGGCTTTTTTTTAACAGGTCATTCTGTGCAATGGCCAAGTCTTGTTGGCAGAGCTTGGGAGGAGGGTGTTTCTGAAGAGCAGTACAGGTTAGAACCACTCTAGTGATGGTCAACATGTACTCGTGGAAGTATGAGGAGAGTGTTTAGATCCACGAGATGATCCCTCTGTGAGACCTGGAAGCTAGGGGAAGCCTGTGATGCAGCTGATGCAACAGTTCTGTATGTTACAAAGTTTCTGTTCCCTGCTTCTCACTAGACAGCTGGTCAAAACCCTTAAGATAAGTCTTGTGCAATTGCTGTCTCTGATTAACTGGCACTGTGTACCCATCTCAGTACTCCCTGCAAGCAGGATATGTCTCTCCTGCCTTCACTGAAGATCTGTCCTTGTATTTGTCTTTCAAACATGTCACAGCCACTTGATAACGAAGCAGACTTCCTCCACTTGCCATGTCACATATTTCCTTTGTCATTTCTTGTCTTGTTCAAGTTCCTGGAGGGCTGTCTGTTTGTGTGTACTTCCTTTTCTCCCTAGCTGCATGCTAGCTCTTTGGCAATCCCTCCCAGGGAGAGCTCCACAGAGCTTTGTGGTTTCAAGGGCTGTGCTTCCTTCTGTTATAAGCTTGTCTTGGGGAAAAAAAATTAAAGCTCTTGTTTCTATCTGCATTATTTTTCCTCTCTATTAGCATGCAGGATTCCACTTTCTTTTAACTTTAGAACACTTTGATTGGTTTTTGAACCGCACCATTCCTTTGTAGCGTTCTGCAGTGGCTTTGCTCTGTCTGCTACATGACCATTTTCTGTAATACTTCTGTCTTTGGCATCTTCTCCTCCTTGATTAATTCTTGTAACTTCATTACTGATCTTTTTATTTTTTTCTTTAATTGTGCATTACTTGGCTGTGAAAAGGAAGGGTAATCTAACCTTAGTGTCACTTGAAAAAAATCTTGTTAAATATACTTTTATTAGTATTTATAAAAAATCACTTTGAGAAGTGGATGGTTGGGAAGTTCTGCAGTTTTGCTTTTAGAAGATTGTCAGATTTTTTTTTTTTTTGATCATTTGAAACTGTTGAAAGCTTCAAGAATGAGCACTTGCTGATATCTAATCCTAGCTAACTGCAACATAGTTCTGAGATCAAATAGGTGTTGATTGCTGTTTAGATCTTTATCCTGCTCAGTTAGTGAGTACTTCCCCGTTTCCGCACATGCTTTTATTTTACAAACAGAAAATATTACCTAAGAGTGATAGCCACTTTGAATCGAAAATATTTCTCCCTTTTTAACATGAAAAGGCATCTCTCAATTTTTCCTTTTTTTTCCCCACAGCCCTATCTGTTTCGATATGATCGAGGAAGCCTACATGACGAAATGTGGACACAGTTTCTGGTAAGGTTTTTGTCTTAAGCAAAATATCTGTCTCCTATAGCAGGCATAGGCTGAAACATAACTGAATTCTTCCCAAGTTTTCTGTTTCTTTCCTGCCRTCTTTCATGGAAGAAAAAAAAATGYAATCAAATTGAACAGGTGACTGCTGRTTAGTTTAAAAAGTGAGATTGCCTTCGTGCTTAAAACAAGTGGTGCCATGCTGCTTCCTTTGTGTGGGGAGAAAAAAAAAGAAAGATCATTACTGGATGCCACCAATAGTTACCCAGAGTCAGAACAGTTGACAACTTATTTATRCTGATGAATTGGAACTTTTTGTCTTATATTGTCTCTTGTCACCTGAAGTGTTGAATCCCACTGCTGGTAAAAAGTCACAGGGGTGAGTGCTAGTGTTAGTAGGTCCTCCTTGCCTTCACTCAAGACTATATGCAGTTTGAAGTGGTTTGCACCTTCACTTTTGAAACCCTTGATTAGTTTTATTTCTAAATAGAATGAGTCCATTTTGCTTCTTGGGAGAGAATGCTTCAGGCTTGCTTCTTTACCTCTCCTTCCCACCGATACTTTTTGCTAGGCAACTGTTGCATTGAATTGGCCCAAGGTCCGTATACTCTTCAGTATGTTATCTCTGGCTGTCACAAGAAACAAATGTTTCCTGGAGAAGCACAAGAGCCCTCCAGGGGTCAGGTGTGGAGTTATCTGCTTCTCCTGTTCTCAATTAGTGATTGGAATAAACTTTGAACCATGAGGTTTTAATGTCCTTTGTTCAGTGTGCTCTTATGGCGTATGTTAACTAGAAATAAATCTTGTACCATGTACAAGAAGCAGTACTTTAGTAGCTTTAAGCCCTTGTCTCAAGCAGCAGATTCAGATAACTTTTAGAATGTGCAACAGGTAAAATAGGAAATGATTTTGTTCCCTACATGGTAACACTTTGTTCCTGTGTGTGATGCTGTTTTAATGTCTAAAATAAGAATCATTCAAATATATTTCTTTTTAGAGTGAACAGAGCAATATTGTGCTGTATGATTTTTCTTTCAGTATTTGACATGAAGCTAAATTGCTCATGGGATGAGTATGCTGTCTGTTGAAGTGCTGAAGTGATCTGGTGATCCTTCATACAGCWGAAAATTAAACAGAGCACTTGCAGAGCGGCTTGTGTTAATTGCATACACTGGAAAAAACATCCAAGGGGTCGCAGAAAATGTGAAAAGTTGGAGGAAAGATGTTTCATCTGTACTTGATTACCCAAAAGGCACGGTGGCTTTTAATGCCGCTTGCTAAGTATTCGGTTGTCCTGGAAAAATTGCTGCTTAATAACAGTCTGTTTTGTTAGCCCCCTCTGTGAAGGGGGAGCATAAATTTGAGATGGAAGCACAATTGAGATGTTCCTGTTTCAACAGTCCTTGGTGAAATGACTTGAGAGTTAAGTACTTAAATGCTGCACATAATCCTTGCCAAGAAACTTAATTGTCTTTTTGTTGCACCACACWCTGCTCTTAGATAATACTGGAACATTCTGACTTCAGTTTTGTAGGATCTTGGCAACACAGCTGTTAGCTGGCAGCACAAAAGGAGTTTACCTTATCTATGGTTGATGTTGTTTAGCTTATGTGAGTTTACTTTTCCCTGAGATTTGCTCACTTATTTGCTTCTTGATTTTTATTTTTTTTAACAGCTATAAATGTATTCATCAGAGCTTGGAAGACAATAACAGATGTCCCAAATGTAACTATGTGGTGGACAACATAGATCATCTTTACCCCAACTTTTTAGGTGAGCCCTATGTTTGCTTGCATAAGAAACATCTTAGCTGTGAAGRAGGTTCCATATATAGAAAAYAAAATCTCACATCAGTCCTGTATTTSTTATCCTTGAAAAACAAGCAATCARAAATCCCAGAACACCAGGTTAGTAGTTAACACTGTTGAAGACATTGGAGTACTAGCAATTTATGTGATGATTTATAACAGAAAGATTCAGACTTGCCATTGTTGGCRTACTAAAAAAAGCAAAGCAGGAGATGTTTTCCTAGACTTTAAATCTCAATTTACTCTTGTTTTCTTGGACTGTCATCCATCTAGTAATCAAAAACATGCTCTGTTTACAGAGTATAAAGYGGAGCTGCCTTACATAGGGTATTACTTTGATCTGGAACTTTGATTTGATTGGCTGCTTCAGGGAGCTCCATGCGACTTGTGTACATGTATAAATTACGAATAGGAATGTGTATATATATATACACCTTGCTCATACCTAATTTTTTTCAGTTCTTAAACAGAAGAGGAAAATGTTCATAACTGGAAATAGATGTAAAACTGGGTTACTGGGAAGAAAAGATCAAAGGAAACTTTTGCAGTGTGAAACATCAAAAAGCTTAATTCAATTTTGTGGTGGAATATCCATTTTGTAGTAAATAGATTAAAAGCCGCAGCAACCAATGAATTAGAAACAGCCACCTGCAATTTAAGTCCAACTACCTTGTCCCAAGTACTGAGGCAAGTCTGGGAACGTGTCCTAGGCCATGGAATGTTGCTTCTGTACATAAGTTTTCAAGGGTTTGAGTTCTATTTGGGCGGAAAAACGTGAGGAAGGGAAAAAGCTTGTAATGTGTGTAAAGGGATAGGACAGATGAGGTTCTTTTCYATGTCTCTTTACACCATTCACAGTATTAGTGGGAAAAAGCTGTGGCAAAAATATCCACAAAATGTGATGATAGTGATTAATGGAAAAAAGTTGTTCTGTTTGGCTGAGTTTACTGCCAGGCTGTAGTAAATCTGTTAAGGTTTTATCTCCTTCATGCTCTTCATTGATGTACTTCTGCCTCAGAGTTGAAAATGTTSTCTAGTAGAGGAGCATGAGTTGCTGAGGTGAGAAGAAAAAGGAACTAAAGCAAATCTGGAAATGCATAGGAAGTTGCAGTTGCAAAATGAGTTTTGAACTCCTTATCCTACACAAATTTATCAAATTAGTTAAGATTAATAATCTTAACATTGAAATCATACYTGCATTGTGAACTTTAAATAATACRTCCATCTTGTGCTGATATCTCCTTTTTTTAGTCAATGAACTTATTCTTAAACAGAAGCAAAGATCTGAGGAGAAAAGATTCAAACTGGACCATTCAGTGAGTAGCACCGTATGTTCCAACTTTCTTTCTTTATATTTATATTTAATGGATCTGTAGAGTGATTGTGTAGTTTTGTGGCCTGATTTAGAAGAAATTTTGTTCTTAAGATGGTGCTTTAATTTGCTTTGCAGGGAGTAATYCCAGCATCAGTAGGATTGGATCCTTTCAACCTTGTTAACTCTAATTCTTCCTGCCAGCCAGTAGCCATGTATAGAGGAGCTGTTAGCATAGTTAAATGTCATGTGATGTACTGAATATAACCTGGGAAATTACCCATGGAAGTAAACTTGCTTAGAGGTGATAATCTCCRTTCAATGTTGGAAATYACAGCTACAATGAGAGTAAYAGACGATTGGCRGGGCCACAACTTCTCTCTTCCTGTRAGAGAAGCRGTGTTCTCCAGAGAAATTAGAAGCAAATACCAGCCACAAGAGGGAGAAGGATGTGTTCAGAGTACTGACATTCAGGCTCTGATCCCAGAGAAATGTTTCTGGTTTTTTTTCTAGACACTTTTTCATGTTATGGAATTGGGATGCATCTTAGCATAGCTTATATTCCTTGTTAAAGCAACTCCTGTACTACGGTAGTAGAAACTCTTTAATGTTAATGATGAATACATGGCTCTGAAGAGGAAACTTAGATACTATTGATTGTGCTGTGTTTGGTTTCCTTCCTTTAGTTCTATAATTCATAAACAGAAAGCAGTACTAAAGACAGTGAAACCCCCCGTTTTAGTAGGGGGGGGAAAAAGAGCTATTGGGTATTATAATTTAGGAGCTGCATTGTAGAAAAATCAGACTTTCGGCAGTTGTTTGCTTTAGAAAAAAGTACCTTAAAGATTGTTCAACCTACAGAGAGCTTTTTACATTTAATAGTGAAGATTTTCATACCTGTTTTAAAATGTGCATGGTTGATCTAAAGGCATCTGCATAACTTCTACAAAATTAATTCTACTTTTGTCTCAAAAGCACCACTTCTAAAAGCCATCACTGTAGATGCCTCTACATTAGATAACTGCCACTAAGTATGGAAATTACCATGTTTTTATTTAAAAAAMCAATATTGTGTCTCTGTTTTGGCAGAAAATAAAAATGCCAAATCTCAAAACAAACAAACCCCCAAAACCCCACAAATAAAAAACCACTTGTTTTTTTTCCTAGCTTTTTAGTGTACTTGTTCTTCTCTTGTAATATATCAACTGTCAAGACACTTGAGACATGCTGCAACAAAAGAATATCACACTAAGCATTTCTAGGCAATGGGTATGTCTTGTTAATTAAGAAATCCTATTAAGACATCTATAATTTTTTCTGAACAGTTTAGCTTGTCCATCAAATTAAGACACTTCAATACAAAGTTTCTTTTTCTGGTCCTTTCAAAGTCAATTAGATCAAGCTTCACACTGTATGCCATAAACGGAAAGCATTTTAATCCATAATGTAAACACCATGAGATAATATCCTATATGGATAGAATCCAGCCAATACAGGTAGACTATAGCCTCCTAGAAAATGTCTGGATTAGATTACATGGCATTTCTTGTTTCTGCAAACTTAAATATATATTCTGTGGGTTCCTTGATTTTTTTTTCATAAGAGTGAGGGAAGGGGGAAGGGGCTGAGTGGTAGCACATTGACACTGAGGAGTGCTTTTCAGTTCTAACAAGTTGAATGAAAAGATCACCCTGATGAGTTCCATCTTCTTTGTTGCTCTTGTGTTTCTGATGAAAATAATTTTGAGAAGAGGTAGAATAGGAGATGAGAACAGAAGAAACACACTGATACTCCCTTGTTCCATTTGAATTTCACTTGGAAGGTTTCACTTATTGCTTGTTCGGCAGGGAAAAAAAAAAACCTTATTGCCACTTAACAGTATTTCAGGTAGACTCAGAATGTAACTAAGCTTGTATAAGCACACTTTTTTCTTCCTTTTTATATAAATATGCCCTCAGAAAGTGGGATGCGAATCAGATAGAACTGTGACAACGAAAAATTCTAGTATGATAAAGAACTGTGTCCTGTATGTGTGAGAACTGGGAATTCTATTTCCTGAAAACCTCTTGTATTTCCTTTAGAAAAGATGAAATACTGAAGTGTTCCTTTTGAT
Organism: Eudromia elegans; assembly: GCA_003342815.1. Lineage (NCBI taxonomy): Eukaryota > Metazoa > Chordata > Aves > Tinamiformes > Tinamidae > Eudromia > Eudromia elegans. The sequence goes on along the minus strand of PTEX01000368.1, from coordinate 203,336 downwards.
ATCTGTTGTTTGACATGACCCCGGATTGCTTGAACTTACTCTCCCTTATATCTGTTGTCTTCTTAGAATGGCCAYAGGTGGCAGATAATTCAAGACTTGTTGGGAACTGATCAAGACAATCTTGATTTGGCCAATGTCAACCTGATGCTGGAGCTGCTGGTGCAAAAGAAAAAGCAGCTGGAAGCAGTAAGAAATTTCTTTTATCTTAATTATTAGCTTTTTTTTAATTAACCTTTGAATAGTTCAACCTTTCCTACGTTTTTAAAATAGAATTGTGTTGGTAAATTAATTACTAACAATTTCTCTTACATCTTAATATTGAAAAGCTGACTAACTTGTTGTGCACAGTGTATGATGCCCGTACTGCACTGTCATAAATATGCTTTAGTGTCTATACCACCAAGGCTGTGCAAATGGAACAGATGAAATGCTAGAGAAAGTGACTAGCAAAACACTTAAATATGTGTGAAGATGTTCATTAATTGAGTATTACACTAGTAGATAGTCAGGTCGTCTTAGGTTATGAATTTCAGGAAGACCGACTTGTAGAAAGCTTGGTGAAGATATGACCATGGGAAAAAAAAAACATGAGGAAAACAAAACAAAAAAACCCACTTATGTTTTAATTCTATGTATTTGATAGAACTAGAATGATTTCTCATCTCTGGAGACTGTTTCTCTAATACTACATGCTTACATAAGATGTTCAGGTGTCTCGTTTATGAAGTCAGTTTGAAGATTTTCACGATGTGAAGCAGGCTGGGGCTATGATTTAACAGAAATATAGTTCGTTTGGGATAGATCTCTGGTGTTTGACCACTTCAAGATGCATTTGTAGCATGCTCTTGGTCTCAGCTTATCATTTTTCAATTATTTAGAGCTGGGCCTTCTAAATTAAATTGAGTTAGAGAACTTGGTCTAGTGAAGTCTGGATAGGAAGGTGGATTTCAAAACAAGTGAGGAAATCTTTTGTTGAGAATTACTTGTTTTACTCAGCCTTGCAAAATGACTATTTAAACAATGCCTAATTCTGATAAGATGGGAAATAACCCCAAAGTCTCCTTACTTGACTTACTAGTATGTTACATTGTTTTACTCCATGGATATTTTTTCAGTGTCGTTCAGTGAAGTTTAGGTAGGAGAGCAGTTTCTAACTGAATAATAAAGCCACTTTTTTCTCCAGCCTCCTTATGTCATCTCTGACAAACATCAGAGAAGACAGTGTATGCTTTTGTGTATGTATGCTTTTGAACTGAAACAAGTGTGTTGAGACTTCTTTTTTTAAAAAAAGAAAAAATTGACATTTAAGCAGCAATTCAAAAGCATTTTTTTTCTAGGTTTGCTTCTTTGACTTTCTCCCTGTAGTCATGAGAGTAGGGAGAAAGAGCTAGAGAATTATCTCAGAAAATTCTTCTTGCATCCTTATTCGCAATTTTATTTTTCTTTKTACTCTTCCTGTCTGGGTGCTCATATGCCTTGAACTTTTATGACTCTATGGTCATGTTTTTTTAATAATTTATTTTCTGRAGATTTTAAAAATACCTTAATACCAGAATAGAATTCAGTGTTAATAGCAAAAGTGGATGCTAATGATCTTTCAGGAGAGAAGCTAAGTCTGTGAGGAACCTGTATCTCAAAACTAATTTCAGCTGCAGTAGTGCAAAAGAAAGACACATCCTCTGCCATGCGTGAAGGGGAGGCTGGTTAAAAGGATGCATGGTTTCATGTAAAAACTTGCCATGAGCGAAACAAAACCTTAAAATCTGTGAGGCAAAATAAAACTACTCTTCTTGCAACTGTGCCTTAAGCTATTTTTTTATTCTCTTTAAAGCTATTTCTATACTGAAGTTGAATTTCTGTGTAATATGAATGTTTGTTTCTCCTAAACGATATGGAAGAGTTACACATCCTTATTTACTGTGCTCTACAGGAGTCTCATGCCGCACAGTTGCAGATCCTTATGGAATTTCTGAAAGTTGCCAGGAGAAATAAACGAGAGGTAAACTGCTCTTCTTTTAATTGCCATTTTTGTTGCTTTTTTATTTAAGTGGGTGGGGAGCTTATCCACTGCTTTCTATCAGTTTACTTTTATTTAAGCAATGTGTTAGGCTGACATAATTTTTGTAGAGAGGAAGAAAAGATGTGCATGGGGGTAGAATCTTAAGCAGAGGACAGCTGGATTTCAAGGAAAATTAATCAATTTGCCTGTGACAATTTCAGTTTGTAATCTGTTTTGCCTATTTGTCTCGCTGTTGATGAAGAGGAGGGATTAAATACAGCAGTTCAGTCATTTGATTCAAATTTGAAGTGTAGAAACAAGGTTTTCTGTGATAGAAAAACTGAAAGGTGGGGAAGGATGTAAATGGTAGACTGTAATTCTTGTAGCATATGAAATGCTATGATTAATCAGTGTAAGAAAAAAGGATGTTCTACACTATTTCTGTATTTGTTCTCAAAATGGATCTTCCRAGGAATGAGGGAGGGATCTGTAGTGGATACACTGCTTATCTTCAAAAAAAAACCCAAACAAGAGCAATAAAAAACCCACCCAAAACTAAGACAGCATGAAGAGAGATGATCATTAAGAGACTTGCTTTGGGCTGTGGTGGAGCGTGCTTCACGTGATAGTCTACAACAGGAACAAATTAAGGTCAAGTCCCAGACCATGGAAGCAGGGTGGGGTTTTTTTTGTTTTTAGCTTTGACAGGCTTATTTAAAATGTCATGCAGTGACATAAACAAGAGTACCAGAAATGTACYAGGAACCTAGATGAATGGTTGTGAAAACAGCAAATGGACATGTTTTTGAGATGCCCCGATTTATGGTGAAGGATATGAAAAAAATGTAGGTGTAATGGCATGACTATAAGATGCAGTGTAAACTTGAACCGTGTAAAGGCTTTGAGTGTGCRAAGTTCAGAATGGTTCAAGGCTCTGGTCACAGAATTACAGTGAAGCTGTTCAGTGTCTGGTAATCCGTGAACCAATAACARGAGTAATAGGAAGGAATTAACCAGGCAGGAAGCCTGAGTTTGAGGCACTTGTAGAGTACGGGACCTGGTGGACTGGGGATCCCATTACCCAATGGGAAGTGGTGAAAATGCTCTTGGTAAGCATACATAAACCTGAAATAAAAGTGTGCATTACAGGATATCATGGWGGTCACTGGAGATTATTTGAAGGCCAAATGACATGCTTGCTTTTCTCATTCTTCTGTTCAGTATGAACTGTACTGTTTGAGTATTTAATGYTTAAAAAGTACTTTTTCTAATGCTTTAGTTTTAAGCAGCAAAGGAACAAACTTTGCTCAACCTTTGAGATCTTCTAGCCTTCTCTTTTTAAATGCCACTCCCTGTTGCTTTAAGCAACAACTGGGCTACCTTTTGCTGCTTTTCTGGGATGAACGCTGCACCAAAAGAATTGAGTCAGATATTGCTGTCCATGATACATCAGTCTGCATTTTGTTGCTATCTCCAAATACTCTTGTGYAGGCTTTTAGTTCTGTCCTCACCAAAGTGGTTATTCTCTGGCCATGCCATTCATTGTAATGGAAATAGAGACTTGTTGTCAGACTTGCTGCTGACAACCCTTCTATTGACCAGATAAGAATAAGAAAGATAAGAAACAATGTGTGGAAGCCTGGAAAATACAGATCAGCCAATAGGATGGTTTTAGAAGCATGTGAAAACTTGTCTTCAGTGATCAAGACTCCAGCTGTACACAGAATGTATTAAGCTAGTTTATGGTGGAGTAGTAAACCTGTATTACAGGTTGCAAAGGTTGTGCTTTCTCTACAAGTTCTGCATTTGGATAGCAAAGGTGGCACTGTTTGACGGGGGAAAAAAGAAAATGGATTATGYCTGTGGTGAAGACTATAAAGGGTGGCCGAGTGGCTGGAGAGCTGCATGACAGAAAAGRGCCTGGGGGTGCTGGTCCAGAGCCAGCAGTGAGTCCAGGTAACCAWGAAGGCCAAGGACCTCCTGGCTGGGATCAGGAACAGTGTGGGCAGCAGGACCAGGGAAGCGATGGTCCCTCTGTACTCGGCACTGGTGAGGCCGCACCTCGAACCCTGCGGTTGTTCTGGGCCCCTCACGACCAGAAGGATGTGGAGGTGCTGGAGTGTGTCCAGAGAAGGGCAGTGAAGCCAACAAAGGGGCAGGAGCGCAGAGCTCATGAGGAGTGGCTGAGGGAGCCGGGGTTATTTAGTGTGGAGAGGAGGAGGCTCTGGGGAGACCTCGTGGCTCTCTGCAGCTACCTGGAAGGAGGTTGTAGCGAGGAAGGGTCGGTCTCTTTTCCAGAAGAACTACCCAAAATAGAACAAGAGGAAATGGCCTTGAGCTGCACCAGGGAGGCTCCGTTTGGACATTAGGAAGAATTTTGTCATGGAAAGAGTGGTCGAGCATTKGAAGAGGCTGTCCAGGGAAGTGGTGGAGTCACTGTCCCTGGCAGTGTTCAAGAAACGTGTAGGTGAGGTGCTTAAGGACATRTTTTATCAGGCAGGGTGTTGAAGGGCTTATGGTTGGACTTGATCTTGAAGGTCTTTTYCAACCGTAATGATTCTTTGATTCTAAGATTTAACTGTGAATATACCTGTAGAAAGTCTCAGGTTTGGGAACTGAGTCTAACTAGTTTAGAAAGYGAGGAGAAGAGTTTTCGTGACCATCTTAACGTTTCTCATTCATTACACTGTGTTATGAAATCTTCTAAGCATACTATAGTTTCTTCTGATGATAATAGATCACTGTGAAAGGAATGAAGCTTAAAGAAAGTGTGTGGTGATCAGGACTGCAGCGTGTTGGACAGTTATGAGTCTTATGGGCCAACTGTATTTGTGGAGAGAATGTGAAGAAGTTTTCCTACCTCTTTACTAATTTCATCCTAGTTGGTAAAGATGACTGTAGAGTAGCTGCTGTATGACTCGCTGAGCTGTAGCAAGTTATAATGTTAGGGTAGTAAAATCTTCTTTAGTGTATGGCTGAGTGCCCATCTCAAATTTTTTCTTTAAAGGATGGCATRTTGTTGGATAACTTGTTTCTCAATATGCCTCCTCATATATTATTGGATTTTATTAACAGGTTTTGCCTATTACATATTGCAAGTTCTCATATAGGTGCTTTTAGTTAATATGGATATTGCCCAAGAGTTAGTCTACTCATGTAATAAGATAACAACCCTTGCAGAATGAGTAATAAAGCTGCCTGTTGCCTTTGCTTCACCCAAAAAGCTTTTTTTCTTCCATTGTTTTGAAACTGTGACTTTTGAGYTTATTGGAGGGGGCTTATATCTAGAGAACTGCTCTATCTTTATAGGCTCCTACATAAGAATTCAAAATATTGCTATAGTCAAGTACTTTGACAAATGTCTCTTTCTTGCACTTTTCATAGCTTCTCTAGAAGATAAATGTGAGGTTCAGCACCTATAGAAATTCCTATTACAAAACCTGTTTTGACATGTTCATAGCTTTCCAAAGCATTGGCCTTTGAAGCTGGAGTATACTGAATATATTTATTTTGTGCGAAGGTGTTTGAATTTTTTAATGTAGGAATTTGTTTTCTTTCTCGCACATAGTAATATGACAGGAAAGCAAGCCTTTGGCGATGCTGATAGGGAAAAGTCACACTGACTTTGAAAAGAATTGAAAGCAAATGGCTGTAGCTTCTGAATACTTAATTATATTTTTTAGAGGGGAGAAGTGTATTGATCACATACAATAGTGGGTTCTGTGTGGCAAATTTAGCACAGCTGTGTGCTTTGCCATATGTGTGCACAGTTAAAAGAATGCATAATTGCAATTTTTTCATCCAACAGGCTCTTCTGTTGAAAGCAGGGTCAAGGAGCTTAAAGTCAAGTTAAATAACAGAATACTTGACTTTTTTCTAATTATTATCTTCAAGGAGAACCCAATAGAGCAACATCTGACTTCTTTTAAATTCCTGTTTAAAGGTTAAAACAATTATTAAAACAAGTATTAAAACAATGCTGTTTTAATGCTGTTAATTTAGCTGTATTGTGTAARTATTTTGGAACATAAATGTTGTTTAAATCAAGGTTAAACTAATACTTAAATGGTTACATGTTCTATTAACTTAAACATTTTGAAAGCGCTCTGATAGTGTTAGTTAATACAAAAATTTCTACCCACTTCTGTATTTTGAGTTATGTCTATACACGCATAGCTATAAGGACTCAAACTGTACTATCAGATTATGGTTGTTAGCAAATGACATTGGACYTGACCATTCCTACATACCTGTCCTAAAACATTTTGAACTGGGCTGCCTCGTGGAGTGTCTCTCRCGTGTTGCTGTTAAGTAGCACACTATGTTGTCCAAGGAACATGTGGAGCATAGCAGTCTCAAATCCATTTAGGTGGATTATACTCCTTACCAGCATGCATGCTTGTCTTGGAGTCTTTCACTTCACTTTTGCCTTTCATGGAGCTTTTTTCTTTTTAATAATATTCTGCTGAGTATTTTGCAGCTGACAAATGACTTTTCTTTTTGTGTCAACTCGTGGAGGGAGGTTGTTTTCAGTGGGGAGATGTGGGGGATCAGAGGAGTAATCCTGAAGCGTTCCACAGCTTTACTCTGCTAAGTGCCTGCTCAATATCTCAATTGTCTTTCCTTCCACCTCAAAAACGTGTATTTATCCGAATGAATTCACTTCATATCACAGTGATAGCACAGTAGTACTAAAAATAGAGTGATTATTAGTTATCGTGGGATAATCACAGCATAGAAGCGTGAATTCTCCAGGGGTGCCATTAGCCAGTGTTAATCTTTTACCTGTCAAACATTATTATTCTATACATATGCGCAAGGATGGACTAATGAGTAGGCAAGAAGAGGTGACAAAACAAGATCAATCATGCTCTTATGTTGTCATATAGCCTTTATGGCATTCCAGGACTCCTGAATTTATAGCTATGATAATCTTTCCTGTCTGCTGTGCTTAAATAACTGGTGTATTAAGCTATTTGATGAGCAACATAAGCACTGACTGCAGTGACAAGCCAAGGATGCAGCTGCCATATAAGCAAGAAGCTGGAGGTGCTGTGTGCACGCTAGTGCCCAGCCTGTTTGCTTGTGGTGAAGAGTTTTCCAAACAGAAATAAATGGCAACTCCATGGGCAACGCTATATTAAACTGCAAAGCAAGCAGTGATTTTAATGCAGTAATGAGACACGCTTGTTGCTAGCACTTGGTCATATTAAAGTAGTGTAGTTATATAATTGTAGTTATTGTAGTTATAATATGTAGTTATTAAAAATAAAGGAGAAACTTTCCATAATGATGTCTGCCTTATATATAGCACACGTGTCTAAAAGACTTGAATTCTAAATTTGATCCATCAAATTAACTTGGAGCAACTCAGGTACTCTTCTTATCTTCATTCTAAAAGAAGCCTTGCATCTTTTTCACTCGAGCAAAGACTTGAAGACATCTGTGAAGTGTTAATAAATGGAATTTGATGTCAAAATAAGTGAGACTTGCAATTAATATAAAAGCCTAAAATGCCTTTAAACTCTGAAGATTTCTTCATATATCCGCACTGTATGTTACAGTGGTCTCTGTCAGAGCCAATGGAAGGAAAATTCTGGAACGAACAAGACTTAAGACTGGTTTYCAGAGCAAGAAATTAATCTTATTTAGAAAGCTGTAGATGAAGCATTGAACTATGTGGAAGAGGATTCATTTCCAGGGGTACCCTTAGGAGAGACCTGGACTTAGTGTGAGACATGAGTTTTCAAAGGCAGGGATCAAAAAAAAAATTAAAATCTAGACCTCCGAATGGGATGGATGGGGAGTCCTGATTTTTGTGTATAAAATGTTTTTCATGCATTTTCCAAGGCCAGTGCAGAGCACTGGGAAGTTTTGGATATTGGCCTAAGTCATAGTGTCCTGAATTGTCAGAATGAATAAATGAGTCACTTTGTCAGGCAAKTGAGAGAAGTGCCAAGTTCGCCTTGAACAATTCTGATGTAGTGACAGCTTTTTTGTAAACATTTAACAGTGGCRCCAGGAGATGGTCAGGACTACATTTTGTCTATTCTGTACAAACATAAAGGCCAAAGTCACTGCTTGCAGAACCCTCAATCCAAGAAAAACAGGAAGCATAAGAGTGCAAAACAAGTACCATGCACAGCTCTGCTTGCAGTAGATAGTCAACTGAGATCAAGTTCTGACTTGATTGAGTTTCGGTGGTGGGAAGAGARCACAGTCTTATGGTCCTGAAGGCATATTATTGAATCCGAAAGCTTATCCGAGAAGAAAATGGAGAGCCTCCCATTCCATGCTTTTTTTCCATAAGCATGGAGCATARGTTTCTCTCTCTGGATATTCCTTTCCTGTTCTGAACTCTTATCGCTAGTTTCCACGTTTGAACAAGAGTTGTCTGTGATTGCACGCTTTAATTCTTCTGCAAACCTCTGGAAAAAACTGAATTTGGAAGAACAGTGTTTTCCTACAGCACTGAATGGGAATGTGGAGGACTGCAGGTGGTCCCAGCAGAACACTGTGCCACTGGTTCCCCATAAGCTTCTCGCTGTCCTCAGCTCTTTGCTATGAAATTTGCTTAGCACAGGCTAGCTATGTGTGGTCTTTTTCAAACCAACACGCGTTTCTGATATTGAAGACCTTCTTGGTCCATTACAGTTCTTGACCTCTGGTATTTCTTCTCCAGGGATGATAAAAGCATCGTCTGTTTTAAGCCATACCCTTTTTTTTTTGTATGTCTGTATATATTTGTTTCACTTAAAACCAGAGCCTTTTGCACTTACTTCTTGTAGCTTATTCACRTGTTCATGTTTGCTCACATACTCCTTTCTGCAGCCTGACATCAGGAATTAGAATTGCATTGTAACATCCTTACCTAGATYTAAAATTTGTAGGTAGCTGGTAAGTTTATGGTAGATTCAAATTGCTTGTCTTCATTTAACTAGAAAGAAGGATTAGCAAGAGTAAATGAACTCCCAGATCTCACACTTCTAACTTCATACAATAGTTAATAAAACCTGGCAAATAAAAAGTCTCTGCTTTTGTGCCTGTTAAGAAAATCTCTTGTTTGTGTGATGGCAACAACCATCACCTACTTCTCAGTCTCCTACTTTGTAGGTGAGCAAGCACATTGTAGGGTAACTTATCTCCTTGCTGTAATTTTGGAACTTCTAAGTGTGTTTTTGTTGCTCTTTTAAAACGGAATTTACGAAAGTAGGAAACTAATGGAATTTGGCTCCTCGAGCTGACGGTTGCAGTGCAAGTGTCTTGTAGGGTTACCACAACTCTTGGAGCTACAGCACCACCTACTAGTCTTGCTGGGGCTTTCTCAAGTGCAAATGGCATTATCTGTTCCRGGCTGGTGGTCTGTAAATTATCTGTGGCAGTCTGGTTTTAAACCATTGAACTTGTGCTGAATGTGAGTAAAATTAAATAGAACCCGAGAACTTCAAAGCAGAGCGATCAGGGTACAAATACAGTGTTGCTTKGTTCGAAGGAAAAGAAGAAGTGTTAAAAATGGGTGCGGACTCCTTTCCTTTTCTGTCTTCAGGCAGAAACATTTTTAATGTTGAAAAGGAAAATTAAGAGGGGCTTATCTGATGCAGAGCCTGCAGATATTTGGAACTGTGATCAATAATGGGTGTGTTAGTGGTAGGATGTTTTTTCGTTTGTTTAAACAAAATACTGTTATCACTTCAAGGATCAGATATAAGCACTCAAGGGAGCCTGKTTTTGGGGAATGGTTTGCCAAATGCTCTTGAGGTTATGTCATAGGAGCAGTACTAATAACTTTGAGTTTGGGCAACTTGACATTCCCATATAAATTTGTAAGGACAAAGTTGGCCTGACCTTTAAAGAATGTGTTGTGCTTAATAAACGTAGAGTGGACTTGCCAACTTGGTAACAACCACAGGTCAAAGGCCTCAGTACTCGCTGTCCATAACGTTCGGTGTGAGCTAAGGTGAATCCTGCAGACTTTGGGTTCTTAGTTTCTTCATTAAATTGATGAATCTGAGTGCATCGGTGTTATACTGAAGTTGATTTTGGCCTGCCTTAGATACAAAGGCATAAACAGCCCACTGGTGAGATCKAGGGTTAAATACCTCTTCCCTAGAGCAATGTATGTGTTTAGGCTGTGTATGTGTTTGGATGAGGTGTTGCTATTGGGTGAGGGTGGGAATTAGGCTTGGTAAAATGATGTCTGAGCAGTAAACACTGAATTTRTGGCCTTGCACTTGCTCGAGATGAGTTGAGGCAAGTGACTGACTGATGGCAAAGTAATTKCAGAAACCTGAGAAATACTAAGTGTGACTGCAGGAAGGAAAGGGAATGTTGGCTGGGGAGAGGGGAAGAACATCCTCCTTTCTGCTTTGTAGTGGCAGCCCCCAGTTAAGATTAACTTGAGCCTGTGGTCTAATCCAAAGTAAATCTCACACCTTGCATGTGATGTTTATTTGGTGCCAGCAGCGAATATCTCCGTGGTTATAATTGTTTTTTTCCATCTGAGAACTGTTGACTTCAGCCTAGCGTTTGGCGTTATTATTTGCTGATGAGAGAAATGCCCCTTCCACAGTAGATTTTGGCAGCGAGACTAGTTTTTTTAGCAAAGTGCCTATCGTTTTGTTGAAGGATCGAGTTATGACTGCCTCATTCCAAGTTGTTCTTTTGTTTGTTTTCCTAACAGTGTTCAATGTTTGTAAACAAGTTATAAATACTTGCAGGGAAGGTGTTAGAAGAACATAAATGTGTTACTTTGAAAAATGTGGATGTTTTTATGATTGATGTCAAAGTACATCATGTTCTTGCTTTGTACTGTTTCATAATTACATCTTTGTCTTGAATGTAGTTTGTACCCATCTGTGTTAATCTAAGCATATAAATTTCCTGCAGCATGGCTTTTGCTATTTAAGATAGCTAGGGTTTCTTTCTGAAAAAAAATCCTAATTTATCTTGGTGGCAATGCAGTGCATATTGGTTTGGATTTCAGCTCTTCTCTTATTCACAGCAATTGGAGCAGATCCAGAAGGAGCTAAGTGTGCTGGAAGAGGACATTAAGCGAGTAGAGGTGAGATACCCAGACGTTTTTCCAGCTTGGGCAATTTTTCATTTTCATCAAGCTGTCTGCCTTGCTGTGGGGCTGCTATGTTAAACTTATGGGATTTGCTTTGGTAATGAGAAAATGAACAAGTGATGGTCTTTCTTTAATTTGTTCATTTAGTTGATGTGTACAAGTTGCAGGTTGGTAAGATGGCTTCACTGAAACCTACCTCTTAACCGTATTTTTCAGTTTTTTTATGTTGGTAGCAAGTATTTTAGTATAATTGCTTGCAGTCAACAACCAGTATATTGATCATAATTTATAATTTGTGTGTTGCGTTACTGTCTAACCATTTGCACAGCCTGAYTATGATCTAGCAATGTGCCTTAAAAGGCAAATGTATCAGGTGCACGAGAGAGCTGTAAGGCAAAGACTGRGTAGGAACAGAACTGACTTGTGCTGAAGATCAGGACGGAAGCAATCTGCTTTCTCCTGAAGTAGCACTGTCTTAAGTATAGGAATCTCCTCTTAACAAAATAACATAAAATCTGAATTGTTTTCCAAGTGTTTTTAAACCCACTAACTCGATTCTTCTGTCCTTATTCAGAAGGATTGAGTCTCCTTGGTCTTTTTCTCTAATTGATCTCATATTCTGATCCAGAAGTGAGAAAACRATGTTTGCGGTTCGCATTGGTTTGTGCCACCTTTCAAAAGGGAGTTTTCCTAAAGCTCCTTGGAACGAGCTTGCATTGCCCACAAGTCTGACTTGTAGATTTCTTTACTTACCTCTGATTTGTGTGCTGCTGCATTATCAAAACATGAATAGGACAGACAACTGCAGGAGCTTCCCTTCAGCTGGTAGCTGCACAAACTGTAGCTTGATAGATGAAAGCACGTCACAGACTGAATTTTTCTTAGCTTCCTGGGAAATAAAATACCTTAACATTCTTCCCTAAGATTCCTCAAAAAGGATGGCTTTGCATCTAGGAGAAGCTATTCCCAAAGCTGTGGCTTCCCTTGGAGCATATCTAGCAACTTGCTTTTTCTTCTGTTCAGTCAGGTAGTTAAGGTGCTTGTAACTGGGGTGCGTGCCTAGTGTGTGATGGTGACCTTTGCTTTGACTGCTAAAACCTGAGATCTCTCTGTTACAAATACCTTATTTTCTAGCTAACAGCTAATGGGCACCTAGTGTGAATTTGAAAGCACCAGCAGTGTTGTCCTGGAACACTTTGCCCCCCAACTAATGAGGTGCAACATCCTGTGCAGCTTCGATTTCTAAAATAGATTAAAGATATAGTCTCATACTGGGCACACTGCAGTGCTTTAGTCTGAGAATGACAAAGCCAAGTTTGTTAACTGCAAACTTTCTCTTCTGCACCCGCAGAAGTTGGACAGATCCTCTTTTAAGTCTAGCACATGATACTGTCTTCACCCTGTTGTCTTGTGGCTTTGTATTTTTGCCTTGACCTGGAGCCCACATTCCTTTACAGCTGCAAAGTCTGCTAGATAAAAGTTTGCATGTTTCTCTAAACTGTGGTTAACAGCTTGCTTGTTCTGCCATGTTTGAGGGAGGAGTTCAAATTCCTTGTGCTAGTTTAGAGACAACTGGTTATTAAATCATTGGTTTTTGGACTAAGAACTCTAGAACTGTTTCTTGGGGCAAAAAGCTCTGATTGCAGGATTTTGGGAACAGGTGGAATTGGAATTAGAAGAAGATAGAAAGAAGACTGCCAAGTGCGGATTGAATAAATGCACATAGAGCTGATTACTTGGAGGTGGGGTACAGGRAAAAAAGTACTGTGGAAATACTGTTATTGAAAGGCACTTGCTGTTCATGTTCTGTCAGACTTATTCTACCTTGACTTTGTTGCAGGAAATGAGTGGCTTGTACTCTCCAGTCAGCGAGGACAGTACGGTGCCCCAGTTTGAAGCTCCCTCACCTTCACACAGGTACAGAACTCACAACTGCTCAAAACTTGGCTTTATATGGTAATCTGGGTAAAGCACATCCCTAAATGCCTCATCGACACCTTCTTGAACACCTTCACTAGCTTTAGACCTGGAAACTTTTCTACTTCTCCATGAGTAGAAGTGTTTCTCTTAAGGCAAGTGAACAAACAAGCTCCTCAAAAACTATGAAACCTGGAATAGCTTTTAAGCCAAGAGCTTTGTGGTTATCAAAGTCTGTTGTGTCAAACCTATGTAGGCTTTGCATTTCCTGAGGTCATTCACTGTCAATTTTGCTTTTGAAGATAAAAGATAATATCCTAGATATTTTAGTTACTTTAAGTTTATGCTATAGCTGAGATTTGGTAGGTGATGCTTGTGGGTTATGCTGTGGCAGATGCATTCAGAGACCACATATTCTTTCCTCACCTGATCCTCTTGCTCTTGCCCAATTTAGTCTAGACCATGAACTTTTTGTTTTGATTCGTCTTGCATGACAAGCTGGGCCTGTTGGGACTGAAGAAGAGAAGGCTGAGAGGGGACCTGGTCAGTGTCTATAAATACACGGGAGGGAGTGAGGAGTTTGGGGCCGAACTCTTTTCAGTGGTGGCCAACAGTAGGACTAGAGGAAATGGCCACAAATCGAGGCATCAAAAGTTCCACAGGAATTTAAGGAAAAATATCTTGACAGTGAAGGTGACAGAGCATTGGAACAGGTTGCCGAGAGAGGTTGTGGAGTCTCCTTCTCTGGAGACCTTCCAAACCCCCTTGGACACAGTCCTGTGCCCCGTGCTCTCGGTGTGCAGGGGATTGAACTAGATGACCTCTAAAGGTCCTTTCCAACCTTAAGGATTCGATGATACATCACCAAGAATATGACAGGAAGGAGGCTTTAGGTTTTTTCTAGGATATGTGGAGTTGCATTTTTCTCTCGTCCTGAAGACCCTCTTTTTTATTCCTTAATTTCRCTGCTACAGTAAGAACTGGTTTTGCATTGGCTTTAGTCAAAGAAAAGCAGTATGTGAAGGAAGTCCTTGAACAGGCCTTGCTTTGTGCCCAGCTTTTGTAGCCTCCATTTCAAACTGACAGAAGGTCTGGTTTTGTGTACCAGAAGACTTGAATTGTTTGGACTCAGTTTCCAGTAACTTGTCCTTCATGAAATTCATTTTCTTGTCAACATTAAATATATTCTGGAGAATATGTCAAACTGTAACTYTGATTTCCCCATGGAGAGAATGCTACAGAAGAAATGACATGACATCGATTGACTCTTCTAATTGTGTGATAACTGAGATTTTTAATCAGCAAAGTSTCTCTTAAAGATCTGTTAAAGCAGTAAGAATGAAATACAAGCCTATTTGGAAATAAAATTTTAACATAGAAATGAAGTTAATAAAATTGCAGAGACTTTTAATCTTCCCACTAAATTAAAATGGTATATTTAAACTGTTAACATCCTTAACACCCTGCTAATGAATTGTAGTCGTGAAACTTTACTAGCATGGTTCACAAATATTGCCATGCTGTCTAGTCYCATGCTGAGATGAAAACAAGTTCTTTAGCCTTTGATGGAAGATGAAGTGCTTTGGATTTTGCTGTTTTGTCTTCCAGTGACTTACCCTTATTCATCTACTTCCTCAAAATTACCCACTTGCTTCATGAAGTCGTAGCTTTTTCTCGTGTTTGTAATTTTTCCCCAGCATGAACATCTTCAAAATGTGAAATTACTAGGTGTTCTCAATCTTTGCCCCCATCTTCTTTTATGAGCTCTTCAGCAAAAACAAGTACTGCTATCATCCCGAATACATGCTTTGCTTCCAGAAACAAGCGTTTTCTCCTTTATGCTTGTACATCGCGTGATGAAATATTAAATTGGGTAATAGTGCAGCACTTGTTTACAGGACTATAGACTGCTAGGTTTGCTTACTAAATAGAGAACAAAAAGGGAAGAATAGGAAAAGGGAACAAATAGTTCTGTTCCGGGTTTTTCTGAGCAGCCTTGTGCTATTTTTGCTGTCAGCAAGTGTTGCAAACAGGCGATAAAAGCGAGCATCTCTGTGATTAAATATCCAAGCGGTAATAACAAGGACAAACGGCAGTCCTAGTAGGAGTTTTTGGGGAAGGATTCTGATTTACAAGTTAGTTGTTTGCTAGCTTTGATTCAGCAAGCAAAATCTTAAGCTTCTTCTGGCACTTATTCTAACTTCCTCACCTTATGACCCAACCTGGTATAACAAATGTAATTCTTGGTTCACGCGTTAAAACAATAAACCCAGCTTTCTTGGGTTTGTTTCAGAGTTTTTAAACATGCCATTTTACTGTAGTTGAATTTTCTAATTGCAGCTCCTGTTAAAAGCTTTACAGAAAACTTTCCCTGTTTACTTTCTGTAACTTTCTGATTACTTGCTTCCCATGTGGGTTTTTTTGTTCATCTTTTAAAGGGAAAAACAGCCAAGCGTATGCCAGTCAGCTACGGGCACTGCACAGAAGTGATTTTCAATTTGTATTCTGGTTAGGGAAGCAACGTCCGTACATCAGCAGACAACCTGCAGCAAAACGAGACTAGACGCTCCAAGTCTGGGCTCTGCTGTTAATTGCTGCTGTGCCTGTCTCCGGTAATGGAGCACTTCTTCACTGCCTTCCAGCAGCTCCTTCGTGCCGCTCCTGGCGGGATCTGCTCAACGTGTCTCATTATTTCACGAGACCACGTTCTAATTGCGAGTTGGTTGTCCCTGGCCATTCTTGAAGCAGTGCTGCTGTTGCACTGCTGTTAATTCCTCTGCAGTCCTCTGCAACAGCTAACAGTAAATAATGATTTTTTTTCTCTTACATTCTCTGCTTTTCTCCTACATCTGACAGAGCTCTAATGGATCTTATCTTAAAAGTTAACCCCTAATATTCTAAAACTGACTCTAATTGTCTTCCTTTTATACTTCCTTCTACCTGCAGTAGAGCTTAAAATCATTTAGCGAAATATTAAGCACCGATACTTCTCTTCCATCCTTCTAGACTTACAGCTACCCTGAGTAGCATTTCAGCCACGTTTTTTGTTTTTCTGGAATGCCAAGTGCACCCATCAGTTCTGGCAACCGTCACACGAACATCGCTCGTCACAGCTCTGCCTTACAAAACCAAGAGCTATAACAAAGCTTTGGTGGCTTCAGCCTTCAGTTTTCCTAAGAAATTCTTAAATCTAAGGCCGCCTTGACAAAGATAAAGCTGGGTAGATTTTCTGTCCAAACCAAAAGACAGTAGCAGAAGCAAGTTAAAGGGTTCTGTAGCCCTGTATTTAAATAGGATGAGCTAGCACCTTGTATGTAAATCAAACGTAAGGAAAACAGAAAGGATATAATAGAAATGTTCTTGAAATATGTTTCTGGCCAGCAGCATGTCTTAAATTTCTGAACTTCACTGGATTTGATGCTTATTTATAATCCAAGTATTGCATGTATTTGGAGATGCTTGCGTCAATAGCATTCATAAGCTGGTTTCTCCGGCTTTTTTCTTTTTCTTTCTTTTTACATGTCTGTCTTAAATACCTTGATTTTTGTTTTATATTTTTTAAGGGACCAGGAAAAAGATAAGATGATAGGATTTTTTCAAAATATCTTACCGTATATATTCCATTATATAAATGTGGTTTGGGATTTTAATTGAAGATTATTAGATTGCAGTAACATATCAATTGTGTAACAGTAAGTAAAAACTTCCTGCAATTGGAGAGGACTAACATTCTGCTCTGAAGTCCCTGTGTTTAAAAAAGACCCCAACACCATTTCCTCACCCCTTTCTCTCCCAAACAACCAGCCTTGTCACTTTTATCTGCAAAATGAATTTCAAAGGCAAGTTCACTGTTGGATGTAAAGGGAGGAGGGAGAAAAAAATAGCTTGAAGATGATAAAAGATGACTGCCTGGTGATGTAAGCAAGCTGTTTCTTTTGATTTTATTTTTTTCAGTAGTATTATTGATTCCACGGAGTACAGTCAACCTCCAGGCTTCAGTGGCAGTTCCCAGGTAAGGTAATGCATATGTCTGTGCAGAGGGACAGGCTAGAGGGAATGTGAGGGTTAAGGAGAGAGTGGCCACAAATCAGTTCAACTCCGGGTTACCAGTCAACTTGGCTCTTCACACTTGGCACGTTGGCCGGTCATCTGAGCAATCTGCAGTCAGACATAGTGCTGTAGGAATGACTGTGCAGACTTATAAATCTTCCTATTGATGTGATCAAAAAAAGTGTGGTACATTTAGACATTCACAAAGCTGACCCTCTTTCAGGGGAGAAGGATTTTTTTTTTTCCTTCTTTCCTCTATCCTCCATTATYCCCTTTCCCCCCCTCCAAGGCCCCCATAAAGAAGGAAGAGGTGAGTTTTGGTGTTTCCTTTCTTCCYCAAATGAGCAGCCTTTGGGGAAAGGAAGTACCACTGCCGCTTTGCATTGACAGTGTTTTGCATCAATTTAACAATTAAAAACAGGAAGCATTTTATTCTGCAAGATGTAGTTGTTTTGAAGTCTGTCAGTGTGAGAGCCCTACAGGCAGCATTAAGAACTCGTAACTCCTCTCTATTAGTTTATGAACCCTGTTTGTCACTGCTGCTGCTCTGATCTGTGGGCTTTAACTTTCACAAGGAGTTGCAGCTTTTCTTGGTTTATTGGGTTATATGAACCTTGTGTGGAGCTTATATATTCAGAACTCTGATGAGGAATGGTGTGGTCTCTATTGTCATTGTGGTGTTTGGTCTCTATTGTCATTACCTGTCTCCATACTTTAATTTTGTCTTTGAAATTAAAACAAATAGCATAACTGTAATAGTGGGCACACAACCTCCACTTTTTTTAGTCACTCTGCATGACAGCCTTCTTTGTGTGAGGATAATCTATTTTTGTCCTTGAGAGGGTGAGATCCACACTGTAGTGCAAATTTGCTAATTAAACTTTAATGTTTTTGGAAGGGAAGTTAAGGGGACTCTTGAAGTTAAAAAAMCATGTAGTTCAAAGACGATCTCATTTCAGCAAGGCTTTGCAGTGACAACAGCACTAAGAATATAAACTCAGTTGCATTCTTTTAATGATCAGTCATGGTAAGAAACCTTACATTGGCCACGGCTATACTCGAATGAGCAGCATTGCTTTCTTTCACAGCATAATTAGTTTTGCGTTGCTTACAAATATAGAAACATGTTCTTAGGGAAGGATTTGTATATCGCAATCCTACAGGACAATTTTGCCCTCTGAATTTTAGATTCAGAAGCCAATAGTGAAAAAATCACRTAGGCCCTTAAGAATTTTGCAAATAGTATTTAGTTGTAATTCCTCCATCAGCTAGGAGTAAGGAGCTGAATATAGCTAAGAAGTTTTTGACCTTTGTAACAGTACATTTTAGGGCAGCTAGCAGAGTTCAGACAGCAAAATAGTTAGGATTCCTGTGTTAGTGTGAGAGCTATGTCCTTAGCCAGAACAGCTGAAATAGGCTTCTCAGTCTTGTAATATAGTGAGCACTGAATAAAAAGCCTTTGGGTGGTGKTTTTTTCTTCTTTTCCCTCATCTTTCACTTCTGTTTCCTGGTACTGCTTAGCAAGCAGCCATATATGTGAGCAATTTAAAATACTTATCTGCCCAGCATSTGATCAGGACAGGTTCATGTAGACTGTCTCAGCATAGCTGAGCTCTGTGTGCTAGTTTGAGACCTGCTGCAGTGCAGTTTTCCTTTTTTATCATTGTTTTGGGCTTTTAACCCTCTATAAATGGCATACGAATTGTTTATAATATGGTAAAATCTAATGAAATAGATGAGTTTACCTTTCTGAAGAGGTGTGTTCTCTGTTCTCCGTTCAGACCAAAAAACAGCCATGGTATAACAGCACGCTAGCCTCAAGACGGAAGAGGCTCACGGCTCATTTTGAGGACCTAGAGCAGTGCTACTTTTCCACRAGGATGACCCGTGTCTCGGGTGAGTTCCACTTGCGTGTTGATGGCTTTCAGATACTCCAGAATATGATTTCAGAACGGGCTAACTTGCAAAAGAGCAGCCCTTGCTTTTCCTGGGTGAGTGCTTTCTATAGGAATATTGCTATGCGTATTTATTCATGTTATTAAAACCATGGTTTTTTTGCTGTTGTTTTGTTTTTGTGCTCTTTTTTCTTGACCAATCTTTGAGGATTCTAAATGTAGAAAGCCTAATCCCTTCATTTAGGAAAGGCAAACGTGTTGCATTATAATCCTGTCCCATGAAGGACGTAACCAGAACAATTTCAGTGATRCACTGTGCTGAAAATGCAAATACTTGAAACCAGTGGCTGGTATCCTCATTGGATGTGATATAAATGCAGTGGTTAAAACACTGCTATCAAAATACCAAAGAGGCATAGATATAAACAGACAAATTCTATTGCGTTTAGCGTGCAATAGGTATTAACCTTTTATGAAGTTTCAGGAGTTGGAGGTTATCTCTTAAAAGACCCACAATTGTAAAAAATGTATAACAAATGTCTTATAGAAGTATAGAAGCTGTGCAGCTGTCCCAAGCTCTCATCCCATGGGCTGCACCTTACGTTTAAGAATAGTTTTGTAGAATTAGAAGCTGTTTCTACAATTGCCTCATTTGTAACAGCAGCTACAGTAATTGTTACGTGGATGGTTCCTAATGATATAGTAGGTTTCTTTAAGAAATAAGCAGGTCCAATGAATAYCTCTTGAGAGAGGGAGAGGTAGCTCTGTGGCTGCTCTGCTGCACAGAATTGAGAGCTGTAGCTCCTGCAAAGAGTGATAGACAGGAGTGAGATGCAAAGAGCAGCCTGCAAGCGCTCAAGGGAAGGGAAAAACTTCCTAGGAGCAAGAGGGAACCATGCAGAGGTTGCTGAGATAGTGTCTTACAGTACAGCCTGGAAGCCAAGGGCTGACCTTGAAGGACAGAGGTYGCTTAGAGAGCTGGCATAGGAACAATCTTTTCCCTTCTTCAGTCTACACATCAGCTGACTGCAGGTCTCATGCTGAAAGGTGCCTTAGTAGCTAGAAGATCAGAGAAGCCAGTTGTATGTGACCTGWCAGTTTATTGAGGTGCTGACAAGTGCTTTACAGATGACAGGGCTTCACAAATTGTACTGTGATATTTTCCACAAGTGCATCTTTGTGATACAGAAATGTGTTTATGCTAAAGTAATGCTCTTATTAGCCAGGAAGAGGAAATTGTACTCGTTCCCGCATTCCTTTATGGAAGACCTCTTTYTTCATAATTGAAATTGCCAATATGCTGAAACTAAACTTCTTATTTATGTGTGTAGATCAGCAGCACTAAAGGTGRAGCATTTGCAAGTGAAGTTTTTCTTTTTTAAAAAAAAAAAACTAGGGTATTAAATTAGGCTTTCCTCTCTTTGAAAATCATTCCTGTTTTTTGACACATTAAATTAATGGATTTAATGCAGGTATAAAGTTTTTTTKGCAAGAGATGCCCGTGACTGTCCTAATAGGAAGTGGAAAAGTAATGTAACTAATTATGAAATGGCCTTGCACTTTGACAGGGAAAAATGTCTTGAGAAATGCCATTCCATTTTCCAGGCGTGGCTATAGAATAAATTATAGACAGAGTGCACGCTTGATCTCTGAACGAGGGAAATGGAAGAGTAGCAGCTATTTGCTCTTATTCGAGAGTCAGAGGCAGAAACAGTCTCTGAAAAATGCTGACTCCTGTTTACCTGCCATCTCCTCCTCCCACTGTTCCTGCAGCAGTTGGGTGTGATGATTTTAATGTAGAACGGTATTTTGTTCATTTCATGCCTCTTAATCCATCTGATAAGYGATGTATATGCTGCTTCCCTTAAACATCCTAATTACTACGCTTCACCTTTTCTTTATGAAATTACGAATGAAATAGCATATAAGGGGCATTTCAAAATGCCGTGCAGTTGTAGATCAAGCTCATTAGTTCTGAGCGACAGGAATTACTGAGATACACAAAAAAATTTATACTTTCTGCATTTTCCCACGAGCTACCACTACTGTTTTCCTGTTCTACCTCAGCGCTGCTCCTTTTGCTCTCTTTTTGCCCCAGTATTTCCAGAGCTTGCTAATAAGTTGTCTTATCTTTTCCTTACGCTACTGTTATTCTACTGATATAGGGCGACTGAGTGCCTCAGCCTCCATGTAAACTGAGCTGTAGAGTATTACAGCTGTGAGTTATTGGAGTGGCTGGTTCTTTTGTATTGCTGTGGTACAAAAAGACCAAGCCAACATGCAAGTGGTAGATGAGGAAAGGGTGAATTCCTGCGCAAGGAACATGTATTAGGAAGGATGATTTATCCCTGTGGTGCTATTGTAAGTTTGGGGGATTTTCCCCCTTATTTAGGAAATGTTAAAGTTATAATAATTTGAACAGAATTCTGTTCACAGACATCAAACATGAGAAATGGAGGAATGATTTTAGTTTTCCTGGTGTGATTTAATTTTAACTTTTCTAGTAAATGGTTTGATTTTTTTTCAGAATATTTATCATTATTTTTGAAAACTGGCACAAGGAGGCTTCTGGTTTCATGCTTGTCTCCCTTCTCCAGCCCTGAAAAAACTCTCCCTTAGCTCTATTACTTTTGGAGTAGGAAGAGAAATACTTCCTCTGGAAATATTCTGAATGTGATTGACACCAAATGGAGGTATATTGTAACCCAAATACAAGGATATGAATAATTTTCACCTCCACAGAGTATAAGACACTCTTAAAATGCATTTTGATATGCTTAACAGTTCTCTATTAATAATCTTTCTGGCCCATGTGTTCTGAATTTGCATAAAATAAGTGAGCTTCTCTACCTGGAAAGATATRTTCTGATAGCTAGGCGGGTCTTCAGCACAGTCGTTTGAATCAACCCGATATTGGAAAGACTTAATTTATACTCTGAAACATTCCYTGTSTTCAGTGAATGCCAGAAGTGRAWAAAAGAAAAAAAAAAAAGTTTTTTGACTAGGATTCCTCCCTAAATACCAAGCAGAGGTAGCATTGTGAACACTTGCATCTTGATTCTCGTTTTCATTTTTGAGTTTATCCTCTTTTTCTGTCCTCTGCAATTCCCCCCAGATGACAGCAGAACCACAAGCCAACTGGATGAGTTTCAGGAGTGTCTCTCCAAGTTCACGCGCTACAACTCCGTCCGTCCGCTGGCAACGCTGTCTTATGCCAGTGACCTCTACAATGGTTCCAGCATAGTATCCAGGTAAGAAAGGTTACGAATTTGACAATGAATCGCAATGGGAGATATGARCTACTGAGACAGAGTTAATAACTTGTATTAAACAAGATGTGACCTCCACCTATGTGACACTCTGCAGTGGTTTCCCCAAAATAATTTTGCAAATGTATGGTATTGATCAGAACACTTAGGTACTGCAATAGAAAATGTTCTTCCCAGGTGATATAAGTCAGGACTGAGTCCAGAACCTTTGAGATGCCACTGATTATCACGTAGACTTATATGATAAATGTGGAGTCTATAATAGGCTCTGTCTTCTTTGTATAAGTACAGTTGTATCTTTAGTGATGTAGGTCAAGCATTTTTTTTTTTTTTTTAAAAAAGTTCTGCTTGGTGTTTATAGTTTTACATGGTGTTGGTTTAAATGTTGGTGGATCAAGTCATCATGGTGAGAATAAATAGCAGAGTTGTTTGTAATTGCAATTACTTGAGCTCTAGAAAGTGTTGGAAGTTCTATTTACAGTTCTAAATGCTGCTGAGGAGGTGGTTGTGGCGAAATCCACTGAACAGTTCTGCTTTTGCCCAAGAAACTCTGCCCCCCTGCCATGGGAGGCATGCTCACATCCTCTGCACCACTGCAGAAGCTCCTCAGAGCCTGCAGTGCACTAGTTTAGACCTTTAAGTTCAGCTGGACTGTCAAAATCCTATCGTCTCTCTTCTACAGAATTAGCTTCTTCCAGTTCAGTTCCATGAACCTGCTCCCTGAGGGATCAGGGGCCTCGTGGGGATGGGGAGACAGGGACTAGCCAGCAGTCCGAATCTTAGGCTGCTTTTGGCAGCTGTGGACATGTATCCTGGGGCGTTAATCACTGTGTAGCCTGTTCAGAACTGTCGGTGGTGCTGGTGGAAAAAATGATGCAACGTGTTAATTGAAATCTCTTCCATGTGATACGTATGCAGGAGCCCGCGTCAGTGCTCACAGCAACCTTGAGGGAGACTAGCAGTGTTATGCCCAGCTTTTATATACAGGAACCATGAGATCCAAGGTAGCAATACCTGATATTTTGGAAGAAAAACATACATGATGAAATAATGATTTCAACTTTTGTTTTCCCTGAGCCTTGATTTAATGTCCTAAGATGGGGACAGCACAGCTTGGATGTTATCAAGAGCTCTCATGAAACTTACATTGTGTGAATAAATTGAGGCATATAAAGCAGGAAATACATGTATTGTTTTAAGCAGCATTGATTCCTTAACTTCTGCAGTGTGTAGCTGGAATGTATAATGTCCGAATTAATCTCGGAGGTCAGAACACAATAATCGCTGATCTAACGTGTGTTTAACCTGCACTGATTGGGTTCATGCTGGCTGCAATGAAATGCAGATGGGAATCTCACCACAGTGTAGACAAACTTCTCAGCCACCAAGTTCAGCGTGGATTGCAGTTTGCTCTCTTGCCCTTTTTCTTCTCCTTGACGTTCTGCAAAAGCAGCATTTTTGTGGCATTTGGTTGGAAAATGCTGGAAAGGCAGTAAATMTCTCTCTCCCATTTTGAAGGTATTGGAATAAGATTCTTGGATGAAAGATACATTTGAAAAGTGTGTTTTATTGTTACTAAAATGAAGATGTTTGGGGGCCTTTCCTCCAAGCTGGTGCTAGTAATAGTAGCTATTTAATATTAAATGCATTTAACCAAGAATTATCTTGRCTTACAACTTAATCTTCTCCCCAGCCTTTACTTTTTATTTATCTTTGGGTTTTTAGTATGTGAGCTGAATAAGACTGCTCACATTTGAGTGTGTCTCTAACAGCACTTAGGTAAAGCASGGCTGCTAAATGTGCTGCCATTGCAGCTTCCATTAGTTTTGGGCTATCCAGACAATTTCTTTAAAGTTCAAATATGTTACTCCAGAATTTTCATATATGTTGCCCAGCACGGTTCTATTGTTCATAATTCTTCAGCCAAATTAGTAGGCTGAAGTTCAGAGAGAGTTTTTATGCATGTAGTAAATGAGAAGTTTGTGTCTCAATGCTGGCAGTTCAGGATAAAAGAAATACTTCTAGATGCCCACAGCTGGGCCAAATTGATTGCTGGGACTTTAGAGAGCTTTCTTGCTGAAAGGAAGTGAGTGGAAAAGGTTTACATTTGTGGTCTGCTGAGTCCTGAATTTGGGGTGTGTTGCAGAGAACACTAGAAATGGCAAAAAGCAAGTCTTACTGCTTAGCACTTGCTATGGAGACCAGTGCGTTTAAATGCAAAGCAAATATAAASTTGCTAATCCTTATCAATTTAAAAAATAAGACTGTATTTTAACGGGTCATTCTAAGAGTACTTAACTTGAAACTGACACAAAGTTGGACTTGTACTTAATGTGGTTTATGTTGTGGATTTTTTTTAAAAAAAAGGGGAAAGAAAGCAAAGAAACTGCTGTTACAAACTGAGAATGCTAGAGTGTTTGGTTTGCATTGCTCTGACTGTGCAGGAAGTTCACACACTGGATTTCAAAGAGGCTTTTAAGGTAGASGAGGCTTATTTGTTAGAACAAAATGATGGGAAGCCTGTTTAGGATCTGCAAAGAAAGCAGGGGAATGAAAATACCCATCAGCATTTGACTCTGCGGTGCCTCATTTCCAAGGCTGGGCATTGCCTTTGCCCAGAAMGGCAGGCGCTGAGCCCGGCTTTCCATGCGTGCTCCGTGGGCAGCATCCACACGGTGGCAGCCGCTGGTTGCGGTGCCAGCAGCGCCGGGCAGCACCCTGGAGATACAGAGGGGTGGGCGGTTGCTGATGCACGAGTGCTACGTCTGCCTTACCTGCAGTGGCTTGCTGGAGGCATGTTTTTAAATTAAGATCACAAGTCTGATGAAGGAGAACTTACTTCGCTTGGAAACAGTGTGCACAAGGGAAAATTGCAATCCTCATTTCCCTCTCTCTTTTTTGCTCTCTTTCTTCCAAGAATAGTTATGGTATTAACAGAGAGGGATGTTCAATGAAAACATATCCAGGACTTTGAAGTGGTCGGTCACACAGTGTTGCTTTAATGTTAGGGAGACTTTTGGCATGTTTGTAATGTGAATATGGCCAAGTATTTCAAGACGCTAAATTCCTTTTTGTGCATTCAAATCTCACATGTGTAGAGCTATTTACCCAGTTTTCACAAGTATATTAAGACTTGTTAGAATTGGGCTAAGAAATATTTTTTTTTTCCTCTAATATGCCACCAGACAGAACCGTCCTCAGAGCTTAACTTTTCTTCTCCTTGCTGGRGCAGTAAATGGTAGAAGGCTTTCTGTTAAAGATGAGACTGTAAACTGCAGCGTTAGCATTAGAGTGATTTATGTAGAAAATTGCTTTAGYGCTGTCAGAGGCCTTTGGAGAATAATGTGGCAGTCTTTCATATTAAAATAAAAAAAGAAAAAGGGCAGAAAAATCCACGAAACAGACTACAGCTCTGTCTGAAACGCGGTCGTCAGGAAGCTAGTTCTCCTGCTGGGTAGTTCCYAAGTCTGGTAGAAACGTAGAATCACGGAATCATTATGGGTTGGAAAAGATCTTCCAGATCATCAAGTTCAACCATAAGGTCCTCAACACCCTGCCTGATAAAACATGTCCCTAAGTGTCTCACCTACACGTTTTTTGAACACTACCAGGGATGGCAACTCCACCACTTCCCTGGATAGCCTCTTCCAATGCTTGACCACTCTTTCTATGTCAAAATTCTTCCTGATGTCCAACCTGAGCCTCCCTGGTGCAGCTCGAGGCCATTTCCTCCTGTTCTGTTTTGGGTAGTTCTTCTGGAGAAGAGACCGACCCTTCCTCRCTACAACCTCCTTCCAGGTAGCTGCASAGAGCCACGAGGTCTCCCCAGAGCCTCCTCCTCTCCACACTAAATAACCCCGGCTCCCTCAGCYGCTCCTCATGAGCTCTGTGCTCCAGCCCCTTTGTTGGCTTCGCTGCCCTTCTCTGGACACACTCCAACACCTCCATGTCCTTCTTGTCATGAGGGGCCCAAAATGACCACAGTGTTTGAGGTGCATCCCCGAAATCCCAGGGTTTTTAGACAAATGATTATTTCTGGGATTCACATTCTTCTGGGTGAGCTTTCCACTTCTCAGAAGGATCTCAAAATGATGTCCAAGGGGGTTTGCGTGGCTGAGACTGTTTATGCGCGAACTGGGTGATTTGTGCAAGAGAATACATCAGATTTATCGTCCTTCTGCTATGACTTGATTTTTGATTTTTGATTCTTGATTCTTGATTTTTGGGCTCTGGGTTCTTCCTTTTGGAGACTGCTGATTTTCTATTGCTTTTTATTCCATTACAACTAAGTAATGGAGAGGATGTGAAGAGGCTTTTCTTATCATTCAAACCGTATGGTTAAGCCAGCATTTCAAGAGCGTGTTTTTGTTTGTGKTGAGCCTTTCAGGAGCATGAACTGAAATCCTTTCTTTGAATTTTTTCAAAGGTGAGATTAAAAGAAAAAAAAAACCCACTACATTAAGAGTATATTTTCTATCTATTCATTGAATCCATTCTATTTTTTTTCTCCTTTTCACTTTAATTTAAAGTGCTTCTCCATGTAAATTAAGGTTCGTGCTTAATAAGGTGCTTTTCAGTTCTGCATCTGCCATCACTAGTGCTTTTTTCTGTTTCTTTTTTTTTTTTTAATGTAATGCACTGGTTAGTGGAGCCATTTTATTAAGTTTGTGACCTAGCAATGCTTCTGTTTTTTTTGTGGTGAAGATATATGAAAGAAAGGCGTGARTGGATTTATCCTTCACAAGATTATGTTTTAGAGTACAGTAGTTGCTGCTTTTTGAGAAGATGAGAAATGATGAGCGCTGAATTTTTTTATATTCTACCCTAAATCAGTAGCAGGGAGAGATTTTTTTATGAATTTTTATTTAAAAGTGGCTGTTGGGATTTTTTTCCCCCCCCCACCAACATTTCAGACTCATTCTGTTTTATTCCGACTCTTCAACTGGAAGGAAAGAAAGAAATGCTTGTTTAGAGACGCGAACTTCAGGATTACAAATGAAACTTGAAAAATATAATACCCTACCCCTGTTTAAAGTCTGTGTCTCCCATAGTTTCCTTTACGCGACTGCTTTATTTTCTCTTGAAGGCTGAGCTCATAGATTTTTCTAATGCATAACTGTGGCCTGGATCTGTGGAGTAGAGGCTAAATATGATTTGTAACCAGAAGGAGGGTTGGTCTGGAAGTCAGAACTCTTGCGTTTCGAGCAGTTGCTCCTTGRTGTTCCTCTCAAAGGCCTGCCAAGGCGCTGCAGAAGCAGCCATGAAACCTCCATGTCAGCTGCTGTCTCCAGTCTTGACCAGAAATATAAAGCTTACAATGGCTTTGATACGGCACAGCAAGTGCACTTACCACGTGAGTCGAACTTGTTCTTGAATCTACATGAGCTTTTATTTTTAGGGATAAAACTTGCATAATCGCAACTTGGTAGGTTAATGAATGACCAGTGGGACCTTATTTTTCCTAGTAATTTCAGGCCTATCTGCTAATARGAAGGTCCTTTTCCCATGAAAATGTTAATACTTCAAAGCTGCCTCCATCTGTAGATATTTTTTTCTGTCAAATTTTGTGCCTACTTTTTTGATAAACAGTCTATTTTAACATACTTAACCAATTTGGGAATCGGGTTTTAAACCAAGTGAATTCAACAATGATTGCTTTTCTTGATCATTCTTTTTTTTTTTATAATTTGAAGTTATTTCAGCTGATTCATACAAGTATCCCCAGAAACAATTTTAATCTAGTGCTGTTCACTTAGACCACTGGGTGGTCAACTATTGGAACAAGCTGCTTGGAGGTTTTGCAGAAACCTCCATCCTTGGTGTGATTTTTCAGAATTCAATTGGCCTCAACCGTGAGTCCGACCAACGCTCGGGCCCTGTTTGAACAGGAGGGAAGATTAGACCCTTCTTAGTTTTTAGGTTGGGACGTGGGTAGCATGTGGAAGATGCGTTGCATCGTAGCTCTCACCCCTGCTGGATTATCAGAACAAACATCTCTTTGGTGAGGCTGCTCCTCTGCTGTTCTCCTGTTCCCCTGCTAGGTTGCCCCCTAACCCTAACAACTCCCCCCTCCCTCCAGTCTTTTTGATGTTGAGCACTGGCATAGTGAATTTAGGGTCTACCTACTTGAAGAAATAAAGCCCATCTTTAATAGAGCAATTTCTGTCACTTTACTACCTCGTTCTTAGTCTCTAGCAGTTTTTTTGCAAGAAATGCCTCCCTCTGCTAGTAGAAGATARTCAAAAAAGAATCAATGTCCCTGGATTTTTATTTGGTTGGTTTTTGTCTTCCTTGCTCACTAGGGAACTTAATTTGTTAAATTACAGTTTCTTTAAAACAACCTTTTTATTTATAGTGATGTGTTAAGGCATCTGAAGATGCAGGAAACAATTCTGCAATGCTATGAAAACCTTAAAGTAACTCACCCTGGGAAAGATACCGGAGCTAATGACTATTAATATTAATAAATGCAGGCCATAAGACAGATGCTTTGAGTTTGTGTGGTGTTTAGATGCTTTGTGGAGATGCTTATGTGCTGTTTTTGTACTCAAACATATATGTGTATCCACAGACTGAAAATGATGGCAGATCAATTTTCTTGATCTGAAAMCTATGTGCCTTAAATGGTGTTCATCAGAACCTTTAATTCCTCTAATGAATAGATAAATATGGATAGTGTATAGAATACTGACTGAAAAGATTGAAGATGTCATCAAAGTAATCTCCTGAAGTGGATTTGGCACTTGGACTGAAAATGTTTCAGATGGCATTTAACCCCCTTTGTCTGCTGCCAAACACAGGACCATCAGAATTAATTGTTTCAAGCCACTCTTTGGCTGCTCTTGACCGCTMTTCTGTGGGATAAAGCCTTGGTGTTTATGAAAGCCAGTGCCTTGATTCCCAGTGCCTGTTGGATTTAGCRGAGGCATCTGAAGAGATCCATGGAGCATCCCCTGGGTGCCCTGATGCATGGACTCTCATGCTGGTGTCAGAGTTCACAAGTTCTAAATGTGGTGGCTTAGAGACAAGTTTGCAAGCTTTAAACCATATGTAGAAGACACTTCAATGTCTACGCCAGGAGTTTGAGTTGCATCCTGCTTGACAGCATGGTTTTGATAAGCTCACACTGCTCTGCAGGCAGCCTTGCAGTTGTTCTGCCCAAGGCTTTGGTGTGGGTTCCCTTCTTGCAGCTTGCTCTGCATGCAGCTGGGGAAGAGACTGGGAGCTTCCCTGCTGGGAAGTGTTTCCCAAGCTTGAAAGCAGGAAGAGGAGAAGGATGGAAAGAGTTGGAGACTTAAAGCTTCCTCCATCACAGTGTTTTACCACTTGGAGGCAATACTCRCACTATTTACAAAGCTGCTCCCGACCCATTTTGTCTCAGCCTAGCTGGGAGAAGTGGCAGATACCGTTGTTTTGTTTTCTTAATATGCAGAGAGTGTGCAAAATATTACAGCAGACAGACTGATAATTTGGCTAGAATTTTGAATAACATCATAAGAAATATTCTGCGTTTAACTGCTGGCATTTTTAGTTAACACTTCTGTGCTTTAGCTTATTTAACGTGGGGGGTGTGTGGGAAAACTGATTCTAGTCCTCATTAACTTGCACGATAGTTTTTTGCTCGACTTTGGCTCATTTTACTTCTGTGTATCTGGCTTATAGGCCCTGAGATTGTCGTCATCTGCTCTTCAGCATGCAGAAGAGCATCGCCTAGCAGTAAAGTGGCTTTTTATCAATACGCTTTATGTTCAGTTGCTTGCAAAATTCTGTAGCTCCCCATAGGCTTTCCCATCATCACTGCTAATTAAGAAAGGTTCCACTGAATACATAT
This sequence comes from Eudromia elegans, assembly GCA_003342815.1. Classification (NCBI taxonomy): domain Eukaryota; kingdom Metazoa; phylum Chordata; class Aves; order Tinamiformes; family Tinamidae; genus Eudromia; species Eudromia elegans. The sequence goes on along the minus strand of PTEX01000368.1, from coordinate 173,308 downwards.
ACGCATAAAACTTGCAYAGGAGAACTGAAGAGCTGCAGAATGGTTGTATGACCTCACAGCCAGTGTCGCAATGTCGCTTTCGGGAGGATCTTGGCTCTTACGTAGAGATTGGGATCAAGGGCTGCATTTCTGTCCCCCGAAATAGTGCGACTCCTGCTTCTCAGTTGCTGGCAAGCAAGAGCTTATAGGCATAGTACAAGTCATAGTACATTCTCTCACTGGGTTAAAGAAAGGAACGTTACTGTATTTGGCAAAGACAAAACATGAAAGTAGCAGTCTTGGTTTTAGTTTTAGAGCTCCTAAAATTGAACTAAACCTATAAACCTCTATAAAACTTCTATACACCTGTATAAACTTGTATACAAGAAGTTAATATTCTTTAAACAAACTCCTTATTGTCTGGGAATATTAGTCTCTATTAGAACTGATGGCATTTTGTTAGGTTAAAGGATGTTTTTATTAGTATGAGGTGGGCCTAGAATTAGATCTAATTATATTAATTTGTCGACTTGATACTTTTACATTTTCTTGCTCAAAACAAATTAAAACTCTAGGCTRTTGTGGCTGGGAGAAAGATGTGAAAAAGGGAGATTGTTGCACCAATTCCCTCCCGAGTGAGTGGAAGCCTGGGACTGATGTGTGCCCTGCTGCTGTTCTGCAAGGTCCAGTGATCAGTGGTAATGTCCCATCCTGTTTTTTCAYGACTGGGAAGCAAGTTTTTTGCCAACTGGGAAGCAAAAAGGTGATCAGCACATGAAGATCCAACTGCTTTATTTAAAGGAAAAACCATTCTCTATGTAGGGSCCTTCCTGTAGCAGCAGGCCTAAAGACTGCTGCCGAAATACCCTAGATTTTTCCTATAGGCAAAGTAGCAATAACTTGGGGCATTATGTGTACTTAGTCATTGATTTGGGCGATGGAGCTCTTGGCAGTGGGAAGTAATTGAGAGACCTGCCAATACCCTCAGAGAATAGGAAGACTTTCTTTGGATTGAGTCATTTGTTTACCCATCTATTTTCAAGCAGGAGGAAGTGAAGCGCAAGGGCAACGTGGCACAGTAGCCTGAAGTACTTCAGTCCCCTCAGCTCTAAATGCTCCTTGCTTTCTCCCTAGGTTTCCTTTTCACTGAGCAAGCCCACAGCTAATATAAGTGAGATTACCCTGGTGACTAACTTGTGACTCAAACYCCCCACAGACCTCATCCTGGGGGCCTTTTCTTGTGATAATTCGAAGACAAATCAAGGCACTAGAAACTATGAAAGTCCAAACTTGTTAAATTTGGTTATTCAAACCCCCCCAGGCTGTTTTTGTGCAGAGCAAAACCATTTCTGTCTCAATCTGCATAGCAAATGTCATCTTTCACAAAATCATTTAACTGTCCATTGATGAACAGTTTGAAAGATCACTTCCCTTTTATTCTAGGTAGCTTTTAGACTCATTTGAASAGGTTTTCTCTTCGTGCATTAGTAGTCTACTTGGGCTGGTTAGTTTGGATGTGGAGAATTCCTAAAGCTTCCTCCATTTTTTGTTACTTTGCAAACCCTCTCAAAGATCATCCATGGCAGCCTACAATATCCACTGGCTAAATGTGGCATCAGGTGAAGAAAATACATCCAGTTTCTCTATTRGAGCAAATAAATGTACAAACACCAGCCGTAACCTTTGCAAAGTGGTTGGTTAAATAGCTTTTTAGGATGCTCTCTGTTCCACCAAGTAATCTCCTGGGATGRGACTCATCCACTGAAACACATTTTTCATCAGGCCTCTGTTAGACTTGAATTTCATCCATTAAGAGTCTATAATTATAGTGGCCAGGACATATTTAGCTTGATTGGAGGAAAAATCTGGCAACTTTTTGCTAATTTGGARCTTGTATCTAAGCCAATTAGTTTGTTTCTTGGGGATGAAAATGTTTATTTTATGCTGGTAGAATGCATTAAATGGAGTCTGCTTTGTAGCTAATCTCTTTATCCACGGAAGCTTTTGGGTTGGTTGTTTTTGGTTTGGTTTCCTGTCTTCCTCTCTCACTCCCCAGCCCAAAGATCTAGATATTGAGGTARCTTATCTGGTATCATGATATTCTTGCTTTGTTTATATAGTTTGGAAAATATATTTCCTGAGACAATGGAGTTGAACGTGATGAATATGTGCTAACCCTAGTGGTCTATTCTTGTTCCTGTGGCCCAGCTTAAAGATTTAGGGATAGTAACAGTAACCTGATTTAGGTGRCACTCTTGAATATCTGAATAAAGGAGTGAGGGATGCAAATTTTGCTTTGAAATATATTTTTTAAGCAGTTAAATGCACATGTTCAGCCACTCATAGCTTTAGCACAGCATTTTTTTCCTACAGAAACTCTGCTTCGATACCCTTTGTTTTCATACGTGACAAAAYTTAGGCTTTGAGGTGATGAAGTACAAAGTATCATCATGTAATTGCAGCTTCTTATGCCTGGATGTAGCTTTGTTGCCGAATCTGCAAATTAGTATACTGGCATGTACTTGGAGACACTAATTGCTTTGCCTGAGAATAAGTCTGCTGTAGAAACACTCTCAAGCATGTGGTATCTGCAGCGATTTCCCTTGCTCATCCAGGTCTCAGGGCTTCTTCAGCTCAAAAGGGACGTTGGCAGTAGCCAAACGGGCCATAGAAAATGGAATAGGTGATTGTTAAGGTTGTGGGATCCTTCATAGGCCGGTGGGTGGAAGCATAAAGTGAAAAAGATTTTGTTAAGGAAGGGAAAGCAAAGAGGATAAACGTGTAACAATGGCAAACGCGCCTKCCTTGTTGCTTCTCCGCAGGCTCCTCTCATCAAGCCAAGCTTCCAGGCGTGTTTCAGGAGCAATTYATTTCATAATGCCATTTGTTAGCTGCGAGTGCTCTCCAAGGTCCTGTGTTTGTTTGCTTATTTGCTTAGGCTTATTTATTTTCCGGCAACTTTCAGTGGTATTTACCCAGCACACTGGTTGCTAACTCCTTAGTGACCAGGAAAAAGAAAACAGTTCCCTGGGATTTGGAAAAGGCTCTTCTCTATCTTTTCCATGTAGCAAGACAATACATTTCTATCCGATTTAATTTTTGTAAGTAAGATCTGGTGCATATAGATAAATCTTCTTCAAATAACCAAGTTTTGTAGTATCCCCAAAAGATTCATTACGAAAGACTATTTGAATTTTACATTAGCCAGGGTTTTTACTCTTTCCTTTTAAGGCATAAAGGAAAGAGTAGCAATAACTGAGTAGCACYTCTCTGAAGAACAAGGATCACAGYTAATCCAAAGGATCTCATGTGTGGMTATTCAAACTGTTTCATGTGTAGCTTACCTCCTGAGCCTTTAAAAAATAAATAAAATCCACTAGTGCTGATCTTGAATTTTGCTCTGTTCTTGATATCTTCATTGCAATAATTTAGGAGCTTTTTTTAAAAAAGAAGGAAAAAAATCACCAGGAAAGACGAGCTTGTGGGMTTTCAAACATAGGAAAAGCATAAAGCATTTATGTTAGTCTGGTGGCGGCAGCATGCAGCTGTGTGGGTTAGCGCTGCTTCGCCTTGCAAACATCTGCACAGGTGCTGGTTTATTTCTGCGTCGTTTCTCCCCCTGCAGTGTCTTTGAGGCTGTTTGAAGGTCACAGGTCTAATCATCAGTTTTCAGGTTTTGTTAGCTGATGAATTTTATCGTTCTTTTTATTATATGCTAACTGCTATAGGCATGTTGAGATATGCATTTGCTAGGTCTACGGTGTCTCTATTAAAAAAAAATCTAGAAGTAATGTTAGAAACACAACCACCTCAGGTGAGACGATTCTGTTCTGTTCTGATAACTTGGCTTTTTACCAGACATTACAGCGAGATTTTTTTTTTTTTTTTCCTTCAACAGCAGCAGACTGAGGATATAAATTGAATCCAAGCAGATGAATCGCTGCCATCAGTCTAACTGTGCTGTACCAGAATCCCCAGGACTGCAAACAGTACCTGGGACAGCAGTTCAATTAAGATTGTGGCACAAATAAATTCATTGCTTCATTATATAGGCTTCTGATTATAAAATTCCTTCATTGTGCATGGTGAGCTGACAAGACAAGGCAAGCCTGAATGTGGCTTTTCCATTTATAAAGCTGATTTGACTAGGATGGATCTGATGTTTGGAAGGAGGAGCAGGGAAAGCAGTCTAGCTGCTTTCTTTTCCTCTCTCTTTTCATATGAATAGATGCACATTTGCTTTCTTTGTTCCTTGGCTGTGAACACTTCCTTTTCTTCCCTTTTTATGGGCGTGTGTCTTTGCAAGCTTGACCTGACTGGTGTTTGCCCTGCAGCTGTGAGCAGTTGTCACCAGGGCTCTCTCCTGCCACTGCTCTGGAGACTTTTTTTTTAGGTACCTGAGTTAGATGACCAAATTGCCAACTCTTTCATTGAACTTTATATCATCAGACTGCATAGGAATAATCTATTCTCTCCATACTTGGAAAGTAACTTGATGGTGTCGTCTTGAAAAGGATTTGAAAACTCTTATGCTATTTAAATTTTATCCCCACCTTGAAAGCATTGCAAAGCCTTCAACTTCTCAGCTGTCATGAGGGGTGGAAAGCTTGAGACATTGTGGTTGTGAGGGCAACCTGAAGAGCCCTCCACCTTCTGAGTGGTTTAGTGGCTTCTACTTGTGAGGAAAAATAACTTAAACGTCTCTACTCAGCATTTTCCAAGCACTATGAGTGGAGCATAGGACTTGCTGCCAATCAGAACTTTCCTGCTGTTTCACGACTGTTGGGGTTTTTAGGAAAATGGAGAGGGATGGTAGACACTCAAGTTAATTATGGAGCAAAAGAGCCCCAAAAGATCTCCGCATAGTGGAAGACCAACTAGTCGAGAGGCTTGGAGAGCAAATGCTCTCCAGTCCCTTCCTGTGCCGTACCTTGTCTCGCTGAGGACGGTGTTCCTGGGACTATGTAGGTAGCACTGGGTATCCTCCCTGCTGTGCCTGAAGAAACACAAGGCTGCAGGYGAAGGCTCTTTCAGAGTAAGAAACAACTTCTAAAAAGCAATTTTAATTCTCCATTAGATGTCTAAAAAAATTTCTTTAAAGCCTTTCTAAGCTATGAAAGTAACAACAGYGTTAGCTTTTTGTAACCTGCTGCTTTTCTTTCTCTCATGTGTGTTTTGCATAGAACCTCGGGGTTTTCTCGTTYGGAGCTTAGCTTGATAATAAAGTAACTGCTTTTACTTCCATCTTCATTGATATCTATTACAAACTTGCCCTGCAGTTCAAGGCAGCAAGTGTCTCTGTTTCCAAGAGCAACCCTAGGTGGAAGTTGGATTGTGTGAGGTTTTTATCGTGCTGATGATATGTTTCAGCCTTCTGTTGCTCAGGGAATTTAGTTTTATATATATATWTTTACTTCTGCGAGTACTAATATGCTGGATATTAACACTTGGAGCTTACCAAGAGGAGCCAAGAGATGGAACATTTCAGCTGCAAGAAATCAATCAGCAGTCATCCTGGGACACCTTGGTTGTAAACCCCACAGTCAAATTTCAAGTACCTCCCTGTGTGAGCTGTCGGCTTTGACGTCTAGGTACCTCACAGCATAGGCAGTCTRCTTGACCAGAAGAGCCTTTGGAGTGCCTGAGCAAAAGCACCGTCTGCAGGAGGGAGATTGTGCTCCCACAAAAGTCTCTTTCAGTAAATAGCCATGTTAGGAAGGGATTAGAAAATCTTGCCTAAGAGCAAGAATCTATACTGTTTGACCATGTGCCAGACCACATCAATCTGCCTCAAATGTGGTGTTTGCTAAGTGTGTTCTCCAAAATACACTCATGATCCTCAGCTCAGCAATGCTGAGACYGGTTAGGTGGTAAAATATTTTGCTTCTAAGTACATATGTTGCTGCATGCTTCTCAATCTGTGCTTTTTGTTTTTCTTTCTGTTCCTCAGTATTGAGTTTGACCGAGACTGTGACTACTTTGCCATTGCTGGGGTGACAAAGAAGATAAAAGTCTATGAGTATGGTACAGTCATTCAGGATGCGGTGGATATTCACTACCCTGAGAATGAAATGACCTGTAATTCCAAAATCAGGTAGGCATCGACTTTGCATGTGAACGTGGAATGCCACTTGCGTTTGCCTATGACTGTGTAGTGCTGTGGGATTGGGTGAGGCAGGTGCTGATAGGCCTGCTCTTACCTTGCATGAGTCTGCGTGCCATGACTGGTTCCTCCTTGTTCCATGGAAATGCTGCTCTGGACCTACAGAGTCTAAAGGAGACTGACACTTGAGCAGGGGATATGCTGTAGATAACCCCTTGTCTGAGGGTGACTTCTGTGCCCAGTTCTTTATCACAGCTGGCAAATCCATTCGTATGTTGGTCTTCACTGAGCAGTTACTTTAAGGAGAGGAAAGGCTGCAAGTCAGCTCAGGCTCGAGTCGTTTTAGATGGCTTAAACTGGAGAAATTACTGACCARCTTATCAAAACTTCCAACTGCAAGTATCCAGCTAATGTAAATGTAATAGAATTTTTGAATGAGCGTTTTCTTAAAGCCCCAGAGTAAATAATCTCTAATGAACTATTTTTTATTTAGCATTCTATGTCTATAAACATTCTTTTACTTATGCTTGTTTTATTTTACTTTTGACAATACAAATGTTCAGTGAGGAAAAAAGCGTTTGCAAATCTACAGCATAAAACTTGTACTTAGTTTTGTAGTTGATAACATCAAGACAGATCAGTCATTCCTGTATCACTCATRCTGATACTCATTCTTTGCAGTTATGCAACACTAATTAAAGAAGGTGTAAATACAGTGTTACCCTGGGACTGRTTTTCAAGATTTTTCTTTGCCTTATGTATGCATTCTTAGGTGAACATTCACATTGTGGGTGAGGCAGTCTGCAAACRTAATAAACTGTCCTGTAACAAAGAATATACAAATATATAGTTTTATATTTAAATGTAACTCTGGAATTCTTTGCTAATTACTGTTATGGGTGTTTTTTCTTCCTTCTCCTCCCCAGCCCCCTTTTCACAGGATTAGTATTTACTTGCCTTGCCCTTTATCTTATATAGAKATATATATATTTTTTCCCCCACTCTGGCTCATAAGGAAGTGAACGTAAACAGTCTGAGAGAAATCTGCTTTAATAAGATGTATTGATTTTTAGAGCTTAGGTTTTAATGTGTCTATTTCAAAGGGCTGCTAGGTTGTGGAGTTATTCCCTCCCGTGCCTCTGGGGTGATGTGTGGGTACATGGAAACTGGTAAATTTGTATAGGCATATACAGTCATAGTGAAAACTGCTGGATCCATCAGATCCCAAACTTAAAAAATACCAGGACTTCTGAAAATGATTAGTATTTTTGACTGAGTCATAGCAGAGTTTGCTATTCTTAGCTTCAGCTTGGTTTTGAAGAGAAGGGCAGAATGCGAGAAGTACCTGGTAGCTGATTAATTCCTCTTACTTTAATTAGGAGAAAGAAGTCTGTATTTGCWCCTTCTCTGCCTGAGCCTACTTCCAGACTGAATGCTGTGCTGTCCAGGTGTGATCGGGATCTGCTCTGACAGCCGTGTCAGGCATTAGGTGGTTTGTTCTGCCTTCGCCGGCAGTCCCTGGTGCCGGGAGAGTTCCATCAACGCCCTTAGTGATGTTGCTCTTGTCAGCCGTGGGACTCTGCTGGTGTCCACGTGTTCTTCTCTCTCATAATTCAGTGCGCACACACCGCACAAGCACACAGAATTGTGTTTGGGGGTGTGTGTGTGTTTATATTGGTGTGTATGGGATACTAGAAGCATCGTCCTGTGACAGCAGGGGTAGACAGGACCTCTTCTGTCACTTCCTTGCTCCATTTTCTCTTGTTTCTAGTAAACAATGCATATTTTTTTCGTTAGTGTCTCTACACCAACATTCCTTCAGTATGTGGGTGCTTTTGGTCTTGACAAATGAAGCTAGACCGTCAATCAAATGTATTCTTCCTATAGCCATTAACTGTGCTGCCAGTCACTGGGTCTGCCGCTCACCGTTGCACTGTAGCACAGGGTAATAAATTGCTATTCTGAAGTGGCATTGCCTGMGGGAGAAGAGCATGCATGAAGGCTGTAATTTCATTACAGAATATTGCAGTGTGCCAAAAACATGCCCGTATTAAGCTAAAAATGTAAAAAAAGAGCCTGCTTCTGTAAAAAGCACCGACCTGAAGCTGTTGACTTTAATACAGGTGGAGCCTGAGCCTCTCCAAAGCCCTGCTGGAGCTCTCCGCTCTCTGGGTGCGTGCGTGCAGCACGGGCGCGTCCCGCGAGCGCCGCGGCTGCCGGAGGGCCGTGCCGGGCATGCGGCTGCTGCGCGCCCCTGCCGTGGCGCCGGCGTTTGCACTAAGGCTGCTTGTGGGCTGCCGTGTCCCTGTTAGCTTTAGGAGGCCTTAAACAACCGAAAACTTGCACAGGACGCTAATTAGCCGCTGCTGAGTGCAATGGTGGTCTTGGAGATAGTGGAGGATACTTGGCTGTCACGGTGCTGCGGAACATGCTGCAGCACACGCCAGGGCTGGAGGTGCCTGACCCCTGGGGACTTTGCTGCAGGAGAGGCTCCCAAAGCCTGTGCTTGCTCGATGCTGCTGATGTTCCTGCTGCAGAGCTGCACTGTTTGTCCATTCCTYGAGCTGCACCAGCACAGCCCATCTGCAGGCACGTGGGCTTTCCGAGTATGCGCCAGGGGAAGCTCCCCTAAACCGGTCCCAGTTAACGTTATTTGAGGTGATGCTGCTGCCAGAGCAGAAACCCGCGGTGGTTCCGCCGCCGGCGCTGCCTCCCGAGCAGCAGCTCGGCGAGGAGGTTATGAAAGCAGGCAGGTGACAGCGCCCGTGAGCACGCGGGCCTGGCCYGGAGCAAGCCTGCTGTCCCGGAGCAGCTGTGCGGAGGGGAGCCCCTGCCCAGGCTGGCAGCAGCCCAGCCCGGCTCTGCCGAGTGCCAGCTGGGCGCTTGCTCAAAGATTCTGTTTCACACTAGGAGTAATTGATTGGAGGCTTTCCTGGAGCAAAGCCCTTTTGCCAGCTGTATCCGAGTCTTTTTTCCTCTTTTCCACCCCGCCACCCCCTTCCTATGCCCACCTGCTTCTTAAATACATTCATTTTTAGGTTTTTTTTTTTTCCTCTTGAGCTTTCTTCTCATCCTTATTTTTAAGAATGAGGAGGAAATTAGCATGTCAGTTTTCTGGTAAATGTGCATAGATTCTCCGAGAATGACAGCGGCATAAGCTTCCAGGAAAAACACAAGATGACACATAAATCCTCATAAAAATCCCATTTACAGATTCATAGCTCCAGCACAAGAAACAAATCCTGGCATTGTGTAGGAGCTATAAACAGCACCCTGTGAGCTAATTATGATTTGCCGTGTCCCCAGCTCTGACAGACAATAATCTCTATCTCCCCCCGAGGCAGAGGGAGGTAGGAAGGGACAAGGAATGAGCAGCTTGCAGCAAATGACAGTTCTCCTGTGATTTATTCAAGAGGCAGAGTTGTTGTTTTGCTCTAGGTTGAAGAAGCTCAAAAAAAAAAAAAAAAAGGAAGGAAAAACTCAGTGTTCAGGTAAAAGGAATTGGCTCTTGTTAATCTGCATTAGGTGGTGRGCAAGTGTGGTTAGGTAAACATATTTTTTGAAATAGATGTTTAATATTCTGCGTGCTCGCCACTGTGTGTGTTTGCAGCATCTGTACTTCCGTGATAGATGCTACCACAAAGCTCTAAAATCAGCTGCATCTGTGTAGTCAGCTGCAGTTAAACCAAAGTAGCAGTAGACTTTCCTCTTAGGATGCTYCTAGGATTTTATTTGCTTCATTTCTCGGTGTTCATAAATCAGATATATGATTTCTGTCCTAATCGTAGTTCATGGGCATATTACTCTCCACCTTTARAATTGCAGTAAATTCCCACCATTAAGGTAAAATTAAGCAAAAAATGAAAAGGGTAATGGTGTTTTTCAGCTAGGTTCTYTGCTAGGTGGAGAAGTTTGAACTGTGTTTATGCTGAAGCCCCTTTATATKAATAGCATTGCAACTTCCATATTTCCAACATTTTATCCTTCGGAAAACAAACAAGTTATAGGAAGACATACATTCAACTTTCATTAACTCTGGTTTCCAGAGTAACTGCCTCATTTTACAATAACGTTACTGAAAATTTTTCATTAAGTGTATCTTTTCCATGATCCTATCAGAGGTTTTCTTTAGGTTGATGAAAAATAGTGTCGTCATTCACACAGATGATTCTTCCAGGAATAGATCGTTCTTTCAAGAAGAACATTTTAGTCCTAAAATTACTGGGCTGCAGTTGACTTGTAGYAATTGACTGGGTCGGAAGCATTTGCCACTCGGAAGCAGATCAGAACACAGCAGCTTGTACCTTATTAAAAGCTTTAACTCTGTTTAACTCTCATCGCCAGAGGGTCAGTTGACACCTGGTAACTTGAACATGGCTTTGAAATATCTCGGCCACAAAAAGATCGACTCATGAAAGAAACATTAGTGCAGCTGCCAGCACTAACCAAACTGTCCCAGTCGTGTTCCTGGATAAAATAATGTGCATAAGTGTTAACAGGTCAGGAATTCCATGTCCAGATGAGGTGCTGAGCTTAGAGAATGTCCACACTGGATCATTTCCTTTCAACTAGACCTTCTTCCAGAGTTTCACCTAATTCTCCTCCGAGGAAGAAAAGCTTTTGCAAATCATAGCAAGATAAACCTCTAGAGCGGAACATATAAGATTGCTTCTGGATTAAAGAGCAAAAAATAAGWTGAAAAGAAAAATACAATTAATATCTTTTAAAATAAATGGCTRTCCTCCAAGATAGTTTTACATAATCCCTTTTAATCTTGTGCTGAATTATGCATTATTTCAGCCTTAGGTAGGCTTTTGGTGTGTTTTCATAGGACTCTGCTTTCGCAGTCTGGTTCCCTGGCTGTGTGTGGCTGCAGGCCACACGAAGGTTGTCTACAGAAGGTTACCCGTGTAGGCTGGTGTCTTGGTGCTTAACCCATTTGAGGCAGGAGAGTAYGGGACATATGTCTGTCTGTGTCCTCGCTGTCCTCTCCTTTCCTCTTCACCAGCTTGCTCCTCTGTGGACGTTGAGCCCATGGTCACTCATAATAACAGCTTAAAAAGACTTCTGCCCTTCTGGGTCACCAGAACTACCTTAGTCTTTTGTAGACCTAGGGAATCCACAGGGAAGAGGCTTTATTGTGTCTCAAGCACCAAAAAATAGGCTTCTTAGGCCTGTGGTTATCATATCTGGCAGAGAATGAGACCAAGGTCCAGAAACAGGTGTTCAGAAAGACTTAATCTTTTTTGCAGCCCTTATGAGAGGCAGTTTCATGCAGTTTGGAAGAGTTAGAGGAGAGAGCGCTCGCGTCTCATTAAACCCAGAATTGTGCCCTACCAAGACTTACCTGGACATTAAAAGTATAAAGAACCTTGCATATTGCACTACCAAGGAGAACACTAGTTTAAAAACTTCTAAAGAGCTACTGGATGGTGATGAGGAGTCAGAGGTTGAACAGGATCGTTTTTCTCTTGATATGAACCTTTAATCATGTTCCTTAAAAATGAAAGATGTATGGTTTGTGACTTAAGTGGTTCAATTAATGCCTTTTTAATTGCTGCAAATCCACATTTTTCATTTGTCAGTTTGTTTTTCCTTTGTCTTTCCATCTGCAAATGCTTTCCAAGTGAATGTTAACCCCTTGTTAGCACCAGCAGACTTAAGTGATACAGATTGCTTAGCATAACGTTAGCGGTGCCGCATGTAACAGACCTGCGGAAGCAGCTCRTCTTCTCCATCTGTGTCGACTGATAGTTTCCTCTCCTTCCAAACACAACGTTTCTAAAAATCCTTACATCCATCACGTCCCAACACCATTTGAGTTCTTGGTCCTTTCCATTTTTCTGCCCACTCAGTAACTCCTAACTTTCATCATTTTCCCTTTTGACTGTATATATGTGTGTGTGTGTGTGTTTGTGTATATAATTATATGATTCCTTTTGCAGTTCAGTTTGCAATGTCCAGTTCACATCTGTAGGTCAGATATGGATTTCATGCTCTCCTAGCATAGAGTATCTGTCCATGAATTGGTCACAATGGCACCATCACGTCTGTCTCTATCTAGGGCTCTGTCCATTTCCTGCTACTACCTGGCATATTCCCTGAACTCTGCTGATAAAGGCTTTTTTTTTTTTTTTTTCCTGAGATTTAGCTCTGCCTACATTGGAGTCCTTCAGCAGAGATAACGGGGAAGGGGGAGCAACGGATTTAAACTTGTAAATGTCTAGTGCACCCCTTGCCCTCTAGCCCTGCAGTTGGAGGCTGCTCTCAGGCTTGAACCCAGGTATGGTGCAGCTCTAGGTCTCAAGAGCATTTTTTGCCTCYATCAGTGACTGCTCTGCTGGAGCTTCAGGCAAGTTGTTTTGGACYGCTGCAACCTTTCTGCCCCAGTGCTGCTGGGCAGTACCTGCTAGCTGCATTTGGTCCTTAGGGGACCACTTAAGCCTCTCTGGATGAAGCTGCTTGTTATAGGCCATCCAAACCTGCCTCTCTGAGGATACCTAAAGGTAGTTGGGTTAGCATAAGGATATCTCCTTGATGATGCGTTTGAGGGCAGTCCTTGCACTGAGAAGGGCTGACGACCCTAATACTTCYCAATTGGCTAATTCTGAAGAAGCTGAAAGCAGGAAAAACTATTCTGAGCTGTATCAACTGATATTCTGAGCTGTACCATCAACTGCTATCAAAAATGGTAACAGGCTATGTGAGCAGGCAGTGAGGTGGACTGAGAACTGGCAGAACGGCAGACCTCAAAGGGGTGTGATCAGGGTTGCCAAGTCTAGTTKGAGGCTACAGAGGATATCAGAGCTGAAAGTCTTTTGAATCACTTGGTCAAGTTTCTTGTAGGTGCAGGCACCCATATAAAGTCCTTCTCTTTGCCTATTTATTCATATTCATCTTAAACAGTTGGGTTTCTTGCCTCCCATTAGTCCAACTACATGGCTGCTTTGGCAGCTTAAATAAGCCTGTTGACTCCACACAACTAAAGAGCAGTTAGCTATGAGTAGTGGTTAATGGTCCTAATGGTTCCTCTGGGGCTACAAATTCACACTTCAGTAGCTAAGTTTGAACATAGGAGTGGAATAACAGCTAATTAAAGAACAACGCTAATATATTTTAAATGCTGTAACAAATGAAAGGGAGTTTTCTTCCCTATGCATGTAAAGGATTTATTCTCAAGGCGGGGAGAAAGGTTTCAAATGCATAATGGAACCAGGAAATTTCAGAGGTAAAGTACTTCTAAGTGATCCCATGTTCCTGCACTATGTTTTAGTCTATAGCTGCATTAGTGAAAGGATTAAGAAAGAGTTACAGAATCATTAACTTCTAGTTTAGGCTGTTGGTTAAAACCTGGCCCTAGGACTGCCCTAATCTAGTTAGCTGTGTTGAAGCTGTTGACAACCTGCACGAATTGGATCTGTCAGTTCTGCTGCGTGCATCACAGCTGACACCAACTGGCGTGCTTTTGTGCCAGATGGCCTCAAAATTGGCACACAACTATTACAAATTTTCTTACCTCTGTCACATTTTCAGGAGTCAGACCGGAGGCATGTTGCCAGCATAGTGGSAGCGGGACTTGGCAGTATTACTCGTGTTTCATCTTCTAAGGACTAGGGTTGGTTGTTCCAGTYGTCATCGAGTTCTACATAACAACTTACCCAGTTTAAACTATAAACATGTGAATTTACTTTGTAGCTTCTTGCCAGAAATATCTCCTGAACTGTTCACTGCAAACAAACTGCTGTTTTCCCCTGGGTGGGAAGGGAACTTTCCGTGTTTACAAAGAGCTGAAAGGAGTTTGTCAAAAGTCACAAACTTGGATTTTTGCACGTAGCCATAGAACATGYGTATGTCAGGGAGAGAATGATTGAGAGATTGACTTGCAACCCACATAGCAGTATATTTTTGCATGTATAGCTTCTGTTAGGTAAATGGTAATTGTGCTAGTAATAAAAATGGTAGCTATTGGAGAGGGMTTAAGAAGTCAAAACACGGATTCTCTGTGGGAATTTGTACAGAATTCACAGAGCAGCAAAACAGCAGCATGAAGAGAAGTGTATGAAACAACAGAGACACCTTAGATTTTTCTTTATATTGAACTGTCATTAAGGCTAATGAACACTTTCTATTTGGGTGGGMGAGTTTGCCATGTTTCTGTTGGCTTTGGGTTTTGTCTTTGCTTTACTGTTTCAGAGGGATAACTGATGCAATATTGCATACTTTGCAGTAACTGCCTGGCATATTACGAGACTGATTTTCCTGTTGCAAGGTGCAGTTGAATTTGAGACTGACCGGGGCTGTTTCTCTTTTGAAGCTGTATCAGCTGGAGTAGTTACCACAAGAACCTGTTAGCCAGCAGTGACTATGAAGGCACTGTCATCCTGTGGGATGGGTTCACGGGACAAAGATCCAAGGTCTACCAGGTAAGATGCAGTCAGTAAACAGGACTGTTTTTCCCACCTATGGACCATGTTGTTTGGGGACAGCGGTCTAAGATGTTGCTTTTATTACGGCAACAGGCTATAGGTTCGACAAGATGAAGCTGATGCCCCTCCTGTTTGGCAAATTCATTGTCAGAATAGCTTTATTGTACAGTGGTCTTCAGTGGGGGCACCTGTGCTGTCTTGTCACTTTTATGTGATGATTTATAAGAGACTRGTGCTCAGAATGAGGAGTTTGGAAGTGAAGGTGATAAATCTGAGGAAAGGGTTGGAAATGCTGCAGAGGAATGTGTCAGGGATGTAGCGCACTTAACTATTTGGTGGTAATCGATGAACAACATACTAGCCTTTTATTCCCTTATCTTGACAGTCCAGTATAAGTTTTTACTTCCTCTTTAAGCCTTTGTTTACTTTTTTATTGTGTTTTAGCCGTAAGCGTGATCTTGTTCTCATTAATCCTTTGCATGTCCCAGTTGAAAATAAATTGTAGTGGACAAAATAAATCTTGTCTATTTTCCTCTSAAATGTGTTTTGCATTTCTTTATGAAGCTGAATAATGAACCTAGAGAGGACCAGCTGTTGCTTGTGTTAAAACAAACTAATTTTGCTTCCTATCAAATTACTTGATTATTTTTATTTGGATTTACATAGATTGAGGAATGTATGCTGGCATCTGCTTCACATGTTTTGTAGATCTTTTAATTATCTTGTCCTGGCCAGCTCTTCACATCATCATCTTGCTAGCCTGTGCAAAGGCATTAAACAAAGGCTCTGACTAAATTTCGGATGGCATTCAGTGCAGCGCTGTGTTCCCATGTGGGCTGTGGCTGGGTAGCAAGTACAGCTCTTCAGTGTTTGGGGAGTGTGCAGGCCTGTGCTTAGGAGTGGAAAAACACAGGGCTAGACACTAAAAGACAKCGTTAGAACCTCTCTAGGAAGGCAAGGTTTTCAGAGGGGAGGTATTTGAAGTGCCTTAGAACAGACACTGCAACAGTATTAGGGGGTGCAGCTGTCTTGCATTGGAACAACAAGCAGCACACAGTGAAACAACAGTGACTCAGACTGTTTGAGAATCTGCAAAGCACAGAAAGCCTCTCCGAGCAGGGGTCTGCTGAGCATTTATGCCTAACAGCGTTTGCCTTCCGTTTACTATTTTACCAAATTACAGCTCACTGTATATTTTAATACTTTTCTTGTTTCTGTAAACAGGAGCATGAGAAAAGGTGCTGGAGTGTTGACTTTAACTTGATGGACCCTAAGCTATTGGCTTCAGGCTCTGATGATGCAAAAGGTATTTTTCTTTTTTAGTCTCTGCACTTTGTGAATTCCCTTTGAGAGATGAAAAAGGTGATGTTTCATGTAGCTGTTTCAAATTTCCTCAGCTGCCTTCAATCTAGTAGCTCATGTACTAATATGTCAAGATATTACTGAACTGTTCAGGACTCAGSGAGCCTTTGTTTGGATTAAGATTTCTTGGTGTGATATTCACATCTTGGGGATAATATGCTCTAGCTAGCATTTTCCAGAAGACTAAACAAAGCAAAATGTATTTTAACAATAGTAAAGCTTGTTGAGCTAAAGCCTTGGGGCCTTTGAAAGGAACACATATATGTGTATTTCAAAAATGAAGTTGCTGGTGATAGAGCAAAGCTAAAAATGCTTGGTGATCAAAAGCAAACGTTAGATTTTGTGCAGAAGGAGGCTGTYGATGTCATGATACACGGTGCATTTCTCAGAGCTTCACAGAGTTGGTTGATGGACTGAATGAGTGCACTGGAAGAAAGTCTTGACTTTCTAGCCTCCAGGGTCCTTTTGCCTCAGGGCTTTTGGAGAACTTAAGGCACCTGTTTATAACCTACTGCTTGAGAAATGTTCCTTCCCTAAGAAGAAATAGGAAAGTTCTGAAGAAAGAAAAAGAGCCATGGGAAACATGTAACATTCCTGCTCCTTAGAAAACAWGATTATACTTGTAGTTTATTTACAATATCAAATTAGAATTACTTTACACAAGAGCTTTTGAGTTTTGTAGGCACTGCAGATTGGCTCTCTCATATGGGATAACACAGCTCTGGACAGAGCTGTTCATGATTAGCTTTGAAAKACTAAATTAATTTTTCATAAACATTAAATCTTGCAAGCCTGTTCCCACTAAAATGCTTTTAAATTCTGTTTCAAAAGAAAGCTGTATTAGTGTTTCTCAAGTGCTTTTGACATTYTTCTTGATGTTGGTAATTTCATATACAAAAGTGTAGCTGTAATGATCATTTTACCTTTAAGGAGGTTTAAAATGTTTTTTGATGCTTTCTACTATTTGGCGGAAGTCAGGAGTATTTTCTGTGCAATTAAATGCAACAAGAGAGAATACCTAACTTGTAATTACCTGCCTTTTCATCCTGCTGCTCCCCACTCATGTTGTCCAGTTTTTAGAAMAAAGCTCATCTTCCAGATAGATGTGCACCGATTGTCATGTTAAGAAGTCATCCAGTAGGTGCAAACAAAACTCTTCTAGTKCAGCTGTTTTTCTTCATTAATAATTTTTAGAAAGTGCAATGTTTACTCAAATTATTACAATACCGTTTGCTAATCTGCATAAGTTGCATTTCATTTCAACGTGCATCTTCTGTGGCGTTAGTTTTGGTGAATAAACTTGTCTGGACCGTTGCATCCATTACTTCTACTGTACTTTGACTGTGATTTGCATGTGTAACGCAGTCACTAGTGACAAGCGCAATCCTGTGTGAAACTGTATGAAAGTTGCAGCTTTTAGAAGTCTTTATGAGAGTAATAGCAGGAAAATTCCAAATTAAAGTCCTGTTATAGTATCCAAATTCCATTGCAATGAACATATTGAAAGAACTAAGCATATGGGAAAAAGATACCTCCTGYGATGCATTTTCTTAACCAGCTCTCTAACCAGTCCGTGTTGGATTCTTGTCGTTGGGGTTGTGTCCATGTCATCTGGGGGAGTTTTGACTTCGGAGGTGTAGCAGTGACACTCCCGTGCAGCACTTGGGAAGCTCAAGATCTGTGTGCACTTTCTGTTCTCTYTTATCTCGCCGCTTGTGGAAGAGTACAGTGGACTTTCTGACAAAACATTTCAATGTTGAGAGTTTGGTGCGAGCTGAAATATTGAACGAAACTCTTCCCTTCCCTAAGAAGCGTGGGTATAAAACATTCCTCAAGCGAGCTTTTCTTAAGCTAGCAAAAAAGSAACCATTTTTCTATCTGCGGACATATGTATCTGCCTGTATCTCCTTTATAATCTATCTATTTATTTATTTCTCCAAGCTAGAAGCTCTTTTTTAAGATCTTGGTGCACTCAGTAGGTGTGCGTTGGGAAAGGAGGTTTTAGATGAATAATCCTCTCATCGGTGCTTCACAACCTTAGCTGCCAGGGCTTGGAAACAGCAAAGGGGGTGTTAATGAATGAAGTGCCACTGGGGAGCAAATGATTCTGATATAATTAGAAACAGCGGCCTTGGGTCCTATCTCATCCTCTTCAATAAATGAAGATAATATAGGATGGTTATTTGTGGAAAATCTTTCTAGTTTAATAGCAGATAATGGGAGCATAAAAGCATTATTGTATAAACACAGTAGGTATTTGGAATAAAAGTCTTATTTTTATCTATAGTTGTCATGCTCTTCCCTTAAAAAGGAGCAAAGGTAGTTGAGTGTGTCTATAGGGATGCAAGGTTGTACGCCAGCTAGATAGTAGTAAGTAAAATTAATTGTGCTACAAGCATCTTGGGAAGTTGCACAGCTGTAATTTCAGTTCCTTTATACACTTGTAAATGCAGAAGCTGTAATTCTTAAGTAGTGAAGAATGACTTTCTACAGCTTGAATAAAAAAGAATCTTTAATTTTGTGAGAGGGGAAAATTACAGGCGCTTTGCTAGTGGCTTACAGCTGCTTTTTTAACTCCGTATTGCTGCCTGTTCTGCACTGGGGWTATAGCTTAATAGTCAGAAACTGGCAAGTGAGAACGAAATATTTGTTTGAGACCATGTGGTTGAAACTGTAGGATTTAAACCTCCCTCATGACAAAGACATGTCTGTGGGGGTCTGCAGGGTGTTACTTGACAGGTTGCTTGTAAGGAGGTCAAGCACTTATCTCCTGGTCTGGGCTTGTTTTCAGAGCTCTCTGAAGCTCATGAAGATGCAAGCAGAATGGACAAGTTTATCTGGGAAAAAAAAAAATCTTGTTTTATGTGTTTTCTGTAAACTGTAATCTCCTCAACTATGGGCTCTGAATGTAGAGTGGTAGAGCAGGACAGGAKCCCATGAAAGCCCTGGGCTGTATTAAGAGGTTACTTTTCATTGCCTAATGACTAGGAGTGCGTGCGTCTGTTCCCTCGAGTTTGCAGAAGGCAATTTCTGAACTGCCTCGGTAAGGAGCTAAGACCACCAGTTCTGATGCTGCAGCTTTTCTGTGTGGTAGCCCTGAAATCAGTGGAACAACACAGCTTTGCAAAGTCGGCTTCAGGATAAGGAAGCATGGCCTTGTAGGCWGGGGTCTACCAACAAGTCCTGCTTGTACCGAGAAATGCGGATGAGAGTTTCCAGCTCTGCTTTGCTGAGGATTTCCAGAGGGTTGTTTGRAGGCTGGATTTGTCCTAGATACTGAGCTCCTTCAGATGCTGTTGACTCTAACTTGAGGTTT
This sequence comes from Eudromia elegans, assembly GCA_003342815.1. Classification (NCBI taxonomy): domain Eukaryota; kingdom Metazoa; phylum Chordata; class Aves; order Tinamiformes; family Tinamidae; genus Eudromia; species Eudromia elegans. The sequence continues at coordinate 154,122 of PTEX01000368.1, read as the reverse complement.
AGGTGTTTACTATTCTTAAAGTCAGGTTGAACTTTCAGGTTGTTCTTTTTCCTGGCTAAGGGAAGTTGAGAATTCCCTGGAAGTTTGTGAGGTGGTTGGATTAATTCAAGAAGTCAGTCAGGAGGTTGRTAGTTAAAATTCATCCCACACTTTGTTGCAGGCTGCGCCTTGCATTGGCCAGGAGCCCCTCGCTGCASACCTGCCTGGTGACGTGGCTGCTCGTGCCTGGTGACACTGACCCACACAGGGCAGCAGATCCAGGTTTCCCTTACCAGGGCAGTTCAGCAGCTTGTTCTTGACTTCCTCCTCTGCTACGGACAACTTCTATTTATCGGAATTTTTTGTTAGGAATATCCCATTTCCGACTTAGAGATGAGTACGCAGCATCACATACAATAGTAGTATGAGTATGCTTCAGTATGTGCCTATTCCCTTGATACATGCTTGTGAGTATGACTCATTTGAACTTGCTGTAGAGCACTTGCAAAGTTATTGCACATGTGGATAGTACGTTGTTGGAGACTTTGTGTTTTTTTCAATAGAATGCAGCAAGTCTCTTGAGTAGATTTTTTTTCTTTCAGATATAATTCAGGCTGCCACCTCTTTGTGTGTGTGTGTGCACAGAGCTGGTACCTAGAGTACTGACTTATAAGCTGATGCATCTGAATGAAAAGCTCAAGCCAACTCAAAAGAAACTTAAAAAAGATTTAGATGTTTTAGCATCTTTCTTGGTTTCTGTAGTTGCCTTGCTTGTTTGGTGAGGGGAGGRGGAGATTTGCTCTTCTGGAGAGATGTATCTCAGCAACAGCAGAATTAGGAAGCATATGCTTTGGGAGCGTGTTTGAGGGATGGTTGGTCTCAGATGGCTGCTTGCCTCATCAACACAATTCTGAGTGCTAGCAAGACATCTGCATGTTGTATAATTACGGTCTGAACCTCAGCAAAGCTGCTTAAAACTACAGCAAATAAAGTATAATTCATGGGGGTAGAGTTTATTAACCTGTCAGTTCTTTTTTAAAAAAAAAAATGGACAACTCCAGGTAGAACTTGACGTGTTTCATTATGTGTTGTTTTATGTCACATACATCCTCTTTTTATAGCACTGACTAAGCTATAATTGGAGCCCAGTGTATTCCGCAGCATTTAGATCACAAAAATTGCTGTAGATTCTAATCTTTGTCAGTTGTAACGAATATTATGATGGCTTTGAACACACRAGCTGACGGCTCGCCAGATGCAACAGCTGTGCTTACGACCTCAAGACTTAGAGGCAGAAAAAGAAAGCCAAGTTGAAAACTTAGCCCTCAATTAGCTTCTGCTACAAAACTGCGACCAAAGGGCTGTTATGAATTAGAGATGGTGTTAGGAGGAGTCTTTTCAACTTTGGACACAGCTTTAAATATGGATGCAGTYGTTGTGTGTGGTACTGGATTCAGGCACAGCGTTGCGTTGAATTGCGAGCTCCCTTAACCTCCTTGCTTAAGCRATTTTCTTTAACCCCCTTCTGTGTGAGCAATATTTTCTGCAGACAGTGTCCCCTTTTTACTGCAGGCGGGCTTGCTTTCTATACCATCAAACTGGATGTCCTCTGCTGCCACTGCARCATAGACTAGACAGCCGTTGGTGTCTGTTTATCGAAGGAAAATGCCAGTGTTTTGTTTTGCAGAGTTCTGTCTGCCTCCYCCCTTTTCCCTCCAGTGTCCCCAGCACAAGCACAGCGGAGGTGGTTTATTCCCCGGCCTCACTTGATAGATGAGAAACTCTTTAAGTCATGCTTGCAAAGCTGTTAGTTTGGGGGTGAGGGGGCTGGGTTTTGGTTTGTTTCATTTTCCAGAAATGCTGATAGATGTTTGGACCATATATCTGGGGTGAATGGCTTCATTTCTGAAAACCGACAGCAGAGCGGGTGCTGGTTTTACTGCATTTTACATAATGCTTCCATGCAAATACAGTATGCATCAATGTTTGTGTTTGATGGATGTGTGATATTTTAGCGTGATTCCAGACAGCTGACAGATACCCACGCACTGTTATTCAGACTGGTTTCTTYAGCATACTCCAAGCAGCCGTGTCTTTCCTTCATCCTTGAAGGATGGGATTCTCCTACATGGGGTCAGAGGTAGTGCGATCTTGGCCTTTCAATGCTTGTGGATGTTAGAAATGAACTAYGAACATCCCTCCACTTCCTTGACCATTGAGAACATTCTTGGATAATCCATATAGAAGCCTTGTTTCTCCTTCAAAGTTTTTTCAAAAAATCAAAAAAAAAGGTGTGGGGGGGGGAAATGACAGAGAGATGATAGAGCAGTTCTTCTGCTTTTTCTTTCCACAGTGGGGAAAAACAGGATTCTTGCTCTTTTGCTGCTACGTGCTCCTCCAAAGTGAACCATTAGTGAAAGGACATCAGATGGGCCTTAGATGTGAGCGCATTGTGCTGCTCTTGGGAGGCTGTTTACAGAGTCCAGCCTTCATGTGGCTCCTCTGAGCTCATCAGCCCTGGCTTTGGCTCTCTCTGCCTCCTGCTTCAGATGCTGTGAGGACAGCACAACCTTTTGTGCAAGAAARGGGGAGAGGGAACAGAGCTGACGTCAGGCTGTCTTGGAGGCTTCTCCTGGGTTGGTGCCAGTTCACCTGGGCTGAGGGCAGAGCTTTTCATCCATAGCTTGCAAGCTGTGCAGCTCTTCTGGATGAGATTGGCTGTGTTGGGGACCACTTGGCCCTCTTCACCTTTGACTTTAAGTAGTGTTTGAGTATTTGGGGAGGGTGGGGAAGGCTCTAATTGAAAAACCTTTTGTATTTTCCATTATTCTCCCTGTGAAATGGACTGAAGTGAGTGAAGAGCTTGTACTGTACAACAGTTTAATTGATGTACACACACTAGTCCCATAAAACACTAGATTTCTTTGTACCAAGAAAATACACTAATGTAGCAAGCCAGCATACTGATTTCTTTCCTACCAATGCCAACTTTTGAAGAGTGAACTAAATTTTTCCTACTCACTCTGTTTAAGCATACAATCAAGTATATTTATTTTGTGCAAAGCAATTCTGCCTTGGAGAATTGTAAAACTTCAGATCACCACCTGGATGACAAAGAGCAAACAGGATTTCAGCCTTCCTGCTCTTGATTATATGAATGTGCAGTCCRGGAGCTTCCAGCACTGAGACTGTAACATGTGGTTGGTCACCTACTRTGCAGTTCCCAGCTGTACAGGGTGGTGACTTTTCATTATCCGGTGTGTGCTGAAGATATGTAGAATATTTACTGTATTCACCTTGGGAGTGTTTTCAAGCTCACTAGCCATCAACTCCAAATTAACCATTTATAATCATTGATTTCTTCCTCTGGCAACTGAGGTTTTTTGGCCTCTTATTTATGAGCTAATTAGATTTTTATGCCTTTCAGATGAGTGTTTGTGGTGTTTACTCATTTCTCTTGTTTGTTTGTTTGTTTCTCTAGTGAAGCTGTGGTCTACCAACTTGGACAACTCGGTGGCAAGCATCGAGGCCAAGGCTAATGTATGTTGTGTCAAATTCAGCCCTTCTTCCAGGTATCACCTCGCCTTTGGCTGTGCAGGTAGGTAAAAGGACTGAGCTGGGCAAAGGCAGAATCTGTTCTCTCCTTTAAGTTTGACTTCTCCCCACAAAATTTGAGCTTCCAATGAAAAAGTCTGAACCACATTTTCAAGTGTGTTTCAGTCMCTCAGAGGACCATAATGATACTCAAATGTCAACCTGTTCTTGCCACGCAATATAATTTGCAGCCTGTATCGGTGATAAAAGCTCCCAAAAGCAAATCACAGTGTAGTTTATTTGCGATAACTAAGAGAACTGAGCAAATCTCCACTTTAAGCCTTTAAGTGAGGTTAATGTGGTGGTGGTAGTTCTTTCTGGCTCATAGTGTTGCTTTGTAAATGGTACAAAATTATACTGGGAATTTTAACTGCTTTTACTGGTGGCATATATTGAAACAGGGGCTCTATATGTTTCTTGTGGCTGCAGCTGTAATCTCCATAGATGGGTTTACACTTTCCTGGGCTGGGTAAAGCATTCCTGTTGAAAGGTTTCAGTAGTAGTTTTTGGGTAAGGAATCGTGAGACTTTTATTCACTTAGCAACAAAAACTGCTTTAACCTAATACAAAGACCTGAGAATAGAGTGGGTATTCGGGAGGAAACCACGTCATACTGTACATGGAACAGCTGGAAAAAAAAGCTGAGTGCCTGTAAATGTTTAGTGAATGTTTAACTAAAATGGTGAATAATTGCATTTTCTTTTCTTTGGTGAGTTTTAATGTGCTTGTAACTGGATATTCTGATAATATTTGTTATCTTTGGACTTCCGGAGATATGTTGTTTATATTCTTTCAAGTGGTAGTTCAACATTTCTTTTAGCTCTTCATTTTCCATGCTGATTTTACTTAAGCTGTGACTCTTAAGAATAGAAAGCAAATTTGCATTTTGCTGCACTGAAAGAAAAACAACAAAAAACAAGGATTGAAGTTGAAGAGTAAAATATTGGCTTGTTTGACAGATATCTCACTGAAGTTTAGCAAACTGCGTGCAAGAATAGAATAGAATTAAAATACGTCCTAGCAGCATTTGAAGGAAGGGGGTTTTCTGTGGAAGACTCTAGGGAAAGATGAGAGCAGCAACTCCAAGTGGGTCAGTAGCTGCTGAGATAGCTATTTTAAAGCATCAGTAACCAGAATTTTTATTTATTTATTTCAAATCAGTAGTTGGGATTCCTTTCCACCTGAAAGGCATAGGGAGAATAATCTGTGATGGTTTTCAGGGCTCTGAGGCACGTGGAGTGAAAGCCCTCTGAAATGTTGCTGTTTTGGGTAAAGAGGCATGAGCCAGACCTGGGGGTTATCTGAGGTTTTTAGGTGAATGTATCTGCATATCTAAGGGATGGAGAATGCTGAGAGGAAAGTGGCATTTTTACTGGGGAAGAATGCATGGAGGGGAGGAGGGAGGGAGAATGGCATTGAAAACGTGTGTTTACAGCTGCTTAATGCTTGATAATTGAAATAAATTAAAATAGGCATTTAACCATAATAGCTAAAAGAACTATATGGAGTAATTGAACTGATGGGAATGGCTGGCCAAAAAGAAACACCTAATTGATCTTTCAGCCATAAACGCACGTAGGAAAATTATGCTTAAAAAATAAAGCTTTAAAGTGGTGTATTTTACAAGATAGAATACTTTGGAACTTATAACATCAGAGGAGGGAGAGAAACATTTGTTCTACTATATGTACTGTGAAAATGTTGTCCTGTTTAATGTGGTAAGATGGAGACAGGATTTTCTCCTCCATCAGTTTCAACTAATCTTGTTTACTAATTTAATTTAGTCTATGCAAAAAGCAATATAACTTCTAAATACTATGGTTTGTCAYGTAGGCTGTGAAATGAATAAAGGAAAAGTAAAATCTGATTTCTTTGAGCAATATCTAAGAAAGAAAATGCAGATTGGACACACTGGGTTGGTCATCTCAGCTAGCTCCCCGTAGGAATCAAGATGAGCAGTGCAAAGCACTAACTGATTGACCAATATAAGGCAAATTCAGAAAGCTGCCCTGGCTTGTTTGCTTGCTTTGTGGATTTCCAGTTATGCAAACTAAAGTTTCCATTTTTTTTTGTGGCAGTCAATGCTTAAAAAAAAAAAAAAAAATCCAGCAATACAGACCAAACAATTTTGTATAGCATTTAGCAGAAATATTGCTTTTGTATGTATTTTTTTTATATTTGTTGAGTTGAGAGAATTTAAAGGGAGAAGAAAATCTGCATTCTCCCAAAAGGACTGTGTGTGCAAGGAGCTGGCAAGTTCCACAGGGAGTTCATAAGCTGACTTCATGCGGCCAAATGGTAACATTAGAATATTCTTTCACCTTCTGGAGTTCACTGGACCTTAGTATCATGAAATCCAGATGTCCATGTCATCAACACTTGTCATTTCAATCAGCYGAGTGGGTTTTTCTACTGCTGCTATGTTAGAACCGGCTCACTTAACTTTAAATGAGCTGATACAGTGAAGTGAAACTCGGTGGGAAATCCCCTTTTCCTGATATTCCCTATGTTCTGCTGTCTCTTGCTTTGGGTCCTCAAACCTGGTTACAGGAACTGTCCCCAAGTCTTTGCAAATGGGTATTTTTGTTCCAACAGTTGGTCTGTTTTCCCCCGCTGAGACCATGCCGACTCTGCTGGAGCGCTCCTTGTTCGTGTTGTACTGTTCCTTATTTATTGGGAACATCTGCTTTCTCCTCTGTGCTCAGTTCCTCTGCAGCTTCCTGCTCCTGCTTAGCAGCAGCAGCAGAAAATGAAATGCCTCTCTTGACTATTGCCCTCTAAAAAGGACTTGACGTGGGTTGGAGTTGATTCTCTCTGTGGATTTCTTAGTTAAACCCTTTAGGATACTTGTCAGAAAGTGGGAATAGTGATAATAGAAGGAGAAGCTATGAAGCTTTAACTTAGATGGACTTGTGGTCAAAAGTCCTATTAGTGTACCTCTAYGTGGAGCTTTTTGTTATTATCAGCTTCTGTCTTGGCTTTGAAGAAATGCCATAGAAAACTGTGCTTTAGTTGCTCCTCTAGAAGCAAATCTCAGGGTTATTATCTAATATGGATGATGTATGTATCTTTTTTTGGCTCCTCACTCTGAAAGCTTTTTAGATCACCAGAAGATCATTTTTGGTAGCTTAAAAACAGAACAAATGAGCAATAAACATGAAATAAAGCCTATATCAGAGAAATGGGTATTTGGTTTCAGAAATATTTTTTCTTAAATTCAGACAGGTATTTCAGGTAAGGAAGAAGCTGGATAAAATCTGTGGTGGTGGAAAGAGCATATAAAGAAGGAAAGATTCCTTTTGTCTGTGACTTTAATAAAATATTCTGTTGGCATGCTTACTGGGTTGAAACATCAAGCAATATAAACTGTAATCACTGCCGAATACAAAATCAGGTAATTTTGTTTTGTTTTTTAAGAGATAGTGCTTTATCCGCAAATTTGCTGTATAAATCATGACTGAAGTTGTTATTGTTCTACCTCGACAATGCCATCAATGCCCTCAGCCCATATATTTTCCAGCAGTGCTGTTTTCTCCCCATAAAATGGGAAAGTGGCTGAAAACGCCTGTGGTCTGTGAGCAGGATGCCCGAGTTGTGCAGTTGCAGTGAGATCAGCCTGTCTGCGAGCTGCATTGAGCTAAGGGTGGCTATTGATTCTGAGCATGCCGTAATCCTGTCAGCAACTACTACTGACCTCTTCTTTCCCATATATTATGTCGAGATTAGGTCATCAAGCTTTCAGGTCTTACCAAGATGCATCATCTTGCATGCTGTTTTTCTTTCTTTCCTGCAGGACCCACAAATCTTGCAGGTTGGGKTTGTGGGTGCTTGACGTAGGGAGGGAGTCATAAATGCAGGTGAAGACTGTATGTGCTTTCTATGAGCTTTACAAGCAAGCAGGTATAGCATATAGATGGGAAGGATACAACAGAATGGCTCAAACATGATCACAGCTTAACAGTTTGGGTTATTCCTAACCTTGACCACCTCTTGGGACTCATTCACCAAGCTTTTGGCAGCGCAGGTTGGGACAAAGTGACCGGGCTGGGCAAGACACCGAGCAGTGCTGGCTTTGGTGGTTTGGATTTTTGCATGAAATTGCTGCCTCTGGGTCTGAGGCTATCTACACTGAGGTACCTGGTTTCTTCCTGAGCATTCCCAATTGTGCTTCTCCACTTCTTTATGCTGGCAATTTTATTACTGAATATGAATCACATTTGGTGTAGGATTTTTGGGTTTGCCTCTAATCGGGGGAGAGAATTGGTGGAAATTCTTCCTGTCCCCGTTTCCCACACACCACATTCAGTGAGCTGATCATAGAGCACCAGCCCTAGGGATAAGCAGTCCTCCAGCACCCTGAATTTTATATCAGCATCAAATGACAGAGCCAAATGCCTAGTGAACAAACAGTGATGCCAAGCTTGAGCACTTCCCAAGGGACGGGGAGTTCTTCAGAGGTGCCTTTGCCCTTCACCAGCCGGTTTTGCATGCCATGTAAAACTCCTCCTTTGTAGATAAATTCAATGAGGCTGCTGCTTCCTATAAAAATCAACAAACTTCAGCATGTGCTTTGTTCCCACCTTCCAAAATAAGTTAGGGCCTTCCAGATATATAAAGCTTGCGTCAAGCTGTTTCTTCTCTTGTGCTCTGCAACAGAAACATGCAAAAGGAGCTCCCTGTATTTTAATTCTTCAGTGCTTCTAGACAAAATCTCCTGAAGGACTCTTAGGTAATTCAAGTGCAGAGTAGCTAGAGGGGATGCTTTTGGATTTGAATAGCTGCTTTTAGCAAGASAGAGTATTCCAGCTTCTTTGGCCTTGTAGAATGACATTGTATACCCAGACTTTGAATACTGCAGCCTTTCATCGCTGCTGCAAGGCTGCAAAACTARTAACAACACTGCACGGCATCCACGAGGTGAAGGACCCCCCTTGCTATGGGAATAGCTTTGTTTTTATTTGCAGTGGATTCCACACCCCTCGATCTCTGCGCCGTCCTGATGCAGCGAAAGTTCGAGGTCACGCGTGGCTTCTTCCAGCATCAGTCAGGTTTACTAATGCCCCAGACGTCCAAGCAGAACCGCTTTGGAGGCCGTGATTATCCAGGGGGATATAGATTTTTACTGCGGTGACTGTAGCAGTGATTCCTCCTTGCCAAACGCCTCCCTGGACACCTAGCCTTTCATGCTGTCACATATCTCGGTGATTTGCCTGCCTTGTCATTCAGCTCTGAAATACAAAAGTGATGTGATATTAATGACCAAGAAGACAGTGTGCCTTTTTTGGAAGAGAATTAATGTTTCTTAGCTAAAAGCAAGGTCTTGCCTTAATAGATTCTCATGGGTAGGTACTCTGCTTTATTGAAAACCTGCAGTGGTTCAGAAAGAATCTCKCTGTGCAAGTGCGTGACATGTTTAGGGTGGAGTTAGCAGCCTCTTTGGGCTTAAGCTGCAAGATTAATGTATGAATTTAAAACGCACTGTTCAAAAGCAGAGACAAAGATTATGCATTCTTCTGAAGTATGTGGGGGAAAAAATGAAGCAAAGCTCAAAATTCAGTTTTTCTGAAGTTGATGTGGYGTGCAGTAATAGGACTTCCTCGTTCCTGTGTGCTGGACTTGAAGGGTTTCTTTTCTATTTGTGGGTCTTCAGTAATTTTCTGGTCTATAATCTCTGGGAAACTATGGGACCGATTCCATAGTTTGGAAGTGGATAGGCAAATTGTTTAAACTCCTTCCCGAAGTCATTGCAGGTGTTCCAGTTATTCTAACCTTTGGAAGCAGTCAGTGCGCTGAGGATTATTTGAAAGGATCTGTATTTTTGGCCAGTGCAACGATGATTGTATTTCTCTACCAACAGGACTCATCTTGGGATAAAAACTGGGCTTAGAGGACRATTGTTTAGTTTAGAAAAACATTTTGAAGGTTTTTGTGTTAAAAATTATTCCCGTGCCTGTATGTTGGAGTATAATTCCAACATCCTGTCCTGATGCATGTCTGAAAATCTTCCTGGCACTGATGATTTCAGAACTGGTTGGTAGATTATATTCTATTTCTGATTAGGACTGACAAGCAGAAGAACTGCAGCTACTGTGTTTGTTTTGAAATTACAATGTTTGCRATTAATCTGTGTATCCAAGAGACCACGAGATAGCCAGGTGCTACTCGGTGCCTTTCTGCCTTCCTGCARTGTAGGAAGGCAATACTCTATCTGCTTTCTGGAAAGAACGAGTGAATAAAATCAATTTCAAAAGTTCCCTATGATTCTCTGGAGAAAATAATAAATCTCTTGATAGCGGAAGTGGGTACACTAATTGTTTGCTTAAATATTCTTTTCTTGAACATTTTGTCTTACAGTTGGTATAGAACCCATTTAGTCAATGTTACAGCGTTCAAATTAAAATGTAAATGAGCATTGAAATTCAAGAAGAGAATAGGTAGCTCCAAGATTGATCTATTCCACAGAATGTCAAATTGCTTTTACTACTATTTGTGGCCATGTTCCAGGGAATTTAATGTGTTCCCACCTCAGGAGTTTCCAAAACTGCAATCTTTCTAGTAGCTCATCCAAGGGAATTTGTTGATAGAATGACATCTTTGTAGAGCCTTATTGGGTCATCCTGTTCAAAGTACTGTGTAGCTTAATCCTTAACTGCAACCTTTTATTAAGATATAATATCCACTTTTTTCTTATGGTATCTGTCTGTCTTAGTGCCTTAAACTCTCATTTACCTGATGTGCATGGCCCTTTTTTCTCTATCACAGCTTCCTTACTTAAAAGAATTGAGTAATTCAAGAAGCAGTTGACATGAGCTTACGGTAAGAAAAACACGTGGTGAAATAAGTGGCTGATATCAGGAGAGATCTGCTCAGCAAATGAGATAATACGTTTGATTTYGATAGGTATGTCAAACTGTACGCCCACCTGGATGCCACCCTGTGCCCTGGGTGTCTCTGCTGGAGCAGGGGGGTKGAACTAGGTGATCTCTAGAGGTCCTTTCCAACTTCAACCATTCTGTGTGACAGAACGAACAGGTCTTCTGGTGCTTGTGTGCTAAGCTTCAGACCTTCGGAGCTCTAGACCCCAGAGATGACATGGGTTGAAGCACCTGTGCTGTTAAATGTTCTTGTGTTCTCTGTGTGTTGTAATTCGTTCTGCAGATTGGCCTACATGTACCTGTGTGCAGTAGACTCAGACATAGACCTTTGAGGAGAAGAGTTGTATTGAGAGCCTGAATAATTTGACCATTGAGTACATAATTCTCTGTTTTGTCCTTCAGCTAGAAAAAAATGGATTCTTCAGCAAGCCTGAAGGTTGTTACAGCTAATGTCTTCATTAGTTTTGTAACATAGATAAATCTTGCTTATCTGTTCTGAATGTTTCAGTTTTTGCTGCAGTCTGATAGAAGGCAATCTCTGAGTTGCAGAAATAAGGGATGGCTCTGGTTTTGAGAGTTCTTTGTAGTTCTTTAAAACCATAAAGGTCAGAGTTTCAAAAGAGTCGGGGAGAAATTTGTTTTGCCTTCCTTCCCGTCTGAGCCCTTTGCTCAGCTGATTAAGATCTCTAATGTTTTATGTCTCCTCCTTCTCTGCTTAATATGAGGCAAGTTATTTAGTAGACGTTTTATGGGCTACTGTGTCAAAAGCTTTAGACAAGTCAATAAAAAATGTCCCCAGTGCGTAAAGGCCATTATCCATAACCTGGCAAATGTCATCTGCAACTTGAAGCCGGAGGGAATCTGTCAAATCTGAAGGTTAAAAACCCAGYTGGCGGTTTCCATCAAGGCTGCTATTCCCTTCATGTGTTCAGCAGAGGGAGATATAGATCTTTAGACCCACGCTAGGATTTCACTATATTATTGAGGCGGGAGGGCATTTGGTGCTGGTAAAGTACTGAAATCCGCTGTTGAAGCAGAGTATGGGCTCCCTGCAGAGCTTGGTCAAGATACATCAAGTGTTARGCTGTAACCCGCTGCTGTCTCCTCTCTGAGCCTTGCCTTGCTAGAGAGCTTGTTGGACAAACTGTTGGTTTTGCCAGGGGTTACACTGAGGCCAGCAGATGTTTCATGTAACCCCAGCTATCTTTGAGGTCTCCTGAAGCTGGCCCATCTCATATCGTTTCCTGTATCTCCTCTGCTAAACACCTCATCACAAAACGTTTTCTTAGAGCTCTGCTCTTTCTTCATTTGAACCAACATCTAGACTAAATTAATGGTGTGTTGTCTAAATAGGGCATTTGAAGACAGTTGCCCATCATCTGTATTGCAGTGTAGGAAGGTGAGACTGGCTGAACTGGCAAAATGAAGCCATCCCCGAACACCCATTTGCCCTTCTCTGCTTTGGAAAATTCCTTTTTGTCTCCTTCAGAACACTGCTGGGTCTAGGCCTTCCTCACTTGTCAGATTTCTCATGTTTTAGCAACAGAAAAGCRAATCGAATAGACCTTAACTAGATTTGTATATTCTTCAGAGTGTGGTTTAAGGCAAGAGCACCTGGGGAGAGTTTTGACCTATRGGAAAGATCTGTTGAATGCTTTTCCACGCTTAAATATGTATTTTGGTGGCCAGTAAGTGTTTGTGGCCCCTATGAAGAAAGTGTATGCGGGAGCTCCTTTGGAATCCAGTAAAACGTATTTTTTGAGACAGTTTGTCTAGACAGAAATCTGATAGCAAAAACAAAGTGCTGCATCCCAAATCATCTCGAGTGCACACACAAAATACAAAACAGGAATGTTGTTCCCATTTGCTGCTGTGGACCACCTTGTCACTTTGGGAATCTCTGTGAGCTGTTCCAATAGGACAAAATAAAATGGCTCTTCAAAGGAAAAACCTTACTGCAAGGGGAGGTCCAGGTAAAAAGAGAGAAAGCAAATACATCAAATGAGTGATTTTTGTCTTTTTGTCTTAATGGCAAAAATAAAGTATTGTAATTTTGGCAATTTCTGCTAGCRCAGAAAATTGTAGAAACAAAGCCATATTCAGCAAACATTTTAATTATATCTGTAGCAATATCTGAGCTAGAATAGATTTTTTTGTTTTATTGTTTGTTTTTTTTTGAGATGCAGGTATGGACAAGTGTAATAATAATTAAAAAAAAGGCAGTGCAGTGATGGCACACCATAGTTCTACAGAGACATATTGGGATGAGAAGGGTTTTTCTGTTCTCTTAGTCACTTGATTTGTCATGTTGCATGTGGAAAACAGCATACTGCGTTCTACAGCAAAACGTTCTGTATAGTTTAGTCTATCAGAGGCTCTTTATATCAAATCAGTTTCCCTTGTGTAATAACTAGCAGGTTTTCTTCCTCCCCTACTCCCCTCTCAGGCTTATAATGACTTGTAATAGGCTAAAGTCTGTGTTGATCATAGCCCTTCTAGTATTACCCCACCAAGGGAAAGAAGTATCTTTAGCTTTCGTCTCAACGATTTCCTCAGCTATCTCTGAGAGGTAAATGCTGCTCTGTCTTTCCCCTGGCTATGGTAGAGACCCCTTTGAAGCCCTTTTCCCCCCATATTCTGCCCAGGAAAAGATCCATCCTGAGCTGTTTCTGTGCTTCCTGCATGGAGGTTCATGTCTGGTGGTATTTGCAAAGCAAGAGTGTTCAGCTGCCCTGTGCTTCATCTGCAGACTTCCCTTCCAGAACGTCACCCATATGTGAAAGCTCAACTCCTCTCTGCTTCTCCGGTGTAGGGGGGACCAAACCTCCAGCCTAACTATTTTGTACAAATCAACCCCAGTTGCATGAAGAGCTCAAAGCACTTTGCTGTTATGGTCTTGGTAAAAGCTAAGGAATGTAGATGTTGACTAGTTTTTCAGTATCCTCTCTTTATTAATAAGAAAACATCCTCATTAAAGGAAAAGTAAGGTTGCTTTGCAGCACCTCTGACTGCTTCTCTCATGTGGGAATTTCTAGACAAAACCTCAAAAATACCTGTGAAGCAGGAGCCTTGCAYAGCAATACAAAGCTTCAGCAATTATGTTGCACTGCTGAAAGTTGAGTTAGAACCTTTCACCTTTTCTGTTGAAAMAACTCACTCATGCAAGTTTTGATTAGAAATATATATATATCTAATCTTTACAAATAAGAGTACTTTTCAAGGTAGCCTAGACCAGAGAGGTTGTGGAAACCTGATCCGTGTAGGTGGTCAAAACYTGACTGCATATGACCCCGAGCAAAATTGCTGAACGTTGGTGTTGAGTCTAACTTTACACATGGCTCTTTGAGCAGGAAGCAGGACCATGTGGAGTCCCTTCCAACCAACATGGTTCTGTGTCTTCCTGGACCCTTGAGCAAAAATGGATTTCAAATAGGAACCGCTTTCTACCTAAAGATTAAATGACTGTCTTTCTCTATCCCTATTAATTGTGAGTTGTCTTTTTAACAGCCTTTTCTGAGATGCTGCTTACTTTGCTAGGAGGCTGTTTYTTCTGCTGTTAGACGTAGGTGGAAGAATTGCTTTTAAGTGACTCTCTAAATGAGTGGGTGACTTGTTAGGTAGCCTCCAGGTCAAGTGTCGCGTGGAGGCTTTTGTAGGTCTCCTTTCTAAAGGGTATCTAAGTTGAAATATTTCGTCTTATTTCATCTTCAGGGTTTAGATTTGATAGCAGTTGTCCTTRCTTATCAAGGTTTTGAGAGGGCAGGGCTCGTTCCCCTGGCACTTMTCCAGGTTTCTCTGAGGGCCAAGATCTCTAATATGCAGAGTCATCCCAGTGTACTGCAGTCCAGTACACTGTACTAGCACGTACTGCTGTTGGTTGAGGTTATTTTGAAATCAAGAGGGTTGTCTCTCTTTATCTCCTTCTACTTACTCTTCATCGAYAGAAGAGATGTTTGAAAGAGTCAAAATTCAAGCTGTGTGGAAGCTGCCTGGCTCTGTTTCCATTTATAGTCTAGCCAAAGGCGCTTCCTCCGAAGATGCAAGTTTCCCTTTTATAGGAAATGGCATTGAGTGTAGCAAAAAATAGGAAGCCCTTGATTAATCCATTTTGATGTTAAAATTCTGTTATTCTATTGTTCATGTATGCCCAACAAAAATCCATTGTGGTGGCTTGTCTTTTCCTTTACGGAATACCATGTCTGGGAATGGTAATACATATAGGCTGTCAGACGCTTGAATCAAGTTTCACGCACAGTTGAGAGTAGAAATAAAATGGAGAACTCCCCAAAATCATACCTTTCATCCTCTTTCTGGTTAGAGATGCTTTATGGGCTTCTTATATTGTTGCTGTTTTGGTTTCTCCAAGATAGCCTAATTGGAGGCAAACAGAAATACCTCATTTACACCAAATTTGCATTGACTCGATCTAAATTGTGTGTTTTGAGCAAGTCATTTAAATACACTGCTCCACACCTCARTCAGACTTCCCCAAACACCTCTTAAATTTTAATGCTTGCAGGGCTTCGCTAGCGTAAAATCAGACCTTGAGCCGAATTTGAATTTCATATGAAACAAATAGACAGATCTCAGGGAATCATCAACCGACAACCTGAGAGACTAAATGAGACAAACAGATCATAACCATCATCAAAGAAATACTAAGGTATTTCAAGGTATTATATATATAAGGTATTATATATATAAGGTATTATACAAATCTGCTCTCCTGATTTGGCAGAACAGCTCTAGCATGAGGCACATGTAGCTTTGCAGGCTGTATCTAGAAGTTTAATGTTCAAAATGAAAGAAACCCACAAGTTTAGTATGGGAAAAAAAAAAAACCTTTAAAAGCAGTAAAATGACTTGGTGTACTTAAAAATGGCATTTTGCTTTGTAGGGAGCTCTGAGCATCTTCTGCTTCTGTACCGGTTGGCTCCCTACCCTAGAGCTCTCTTTCAATGTGGGTATCTTGGCTGTAATATTCATCTTAAATGCAGCAGTGAGCATGTGTTCTCGAGCATATAAACACTTAAAAATTGAGAACAATGTAAATTTTTTTTTTAATAGATCAGTAATGTAAATATTGATTGAGAAGTATCCGTTCCTAGATATGGTCCAAATAAAAAAGAAATTTCCATGATAAATTATAGGTGCTTTGGTGAGATGATTAACACTTAGAACCTCCTTGTGATACCTGCTCTGTGTTTCATTAACAGTCTTTCTAAATGTAAGGAAAATCACTTTGGACAAAAATATGGATCTTGATCCCCTGTTGCTGCTTTAAAAATGTGTATTTCTGAACTGGAGCCATTTCATGATTCTCAGTTTGTAACTTTTTTAAAAWTGACTTCTTAAATTTTGTGCAATCGCTCGGCCAGTTCCTTTCCCCACACGTCCCAGAACCGTCCGTCCCGTTTGCCCTGCTGCTGGCAGCTAATATAGGAGCTGACGAGCAGGGAGCGATGCTGGTCTCTGCTGTCACTGCTTGTATTTACTGCAAAGCCAGGGAGGTGTCTCGGAAGTTTTGTTAGGCTTGTCAGCACTCCCGATAAGAGGTCTGGATCCTTGACTGGYTGTCACTTGCTGGCTCAAAGGTGACGGGGGAGTCTGCTTAAGGAAAGTAGGAGGTTTTCTGTACATTCTGGGGAGGCAAAAAAGAGGCCCGATTTAATAACTCAGGCTTGTGGTCTGAGACCTTTCAAGCAGCTGTAACAGAACTGAACTGCCATCTGCCTTCTGAAACTATTTTAAAAAGAAAAATATATATATATAAATGACATGTCAGAAAAAAATTGAATGTGGAAGGAACAGCAGCAGGATTCTGTCATGCTCAACTTCTCCTGTGACACTGAATTAGGCAAAAATAGTGTCTGAGTGTTTAGTTCGTCGTGATGTTTACACATTTTTTTTTCCCCATTATCTTGCATATTCTTCARTTAAGTCAGAGTGCAGATGAAAAAGCAAGAAAAGCGCTGAGCTCCTGGTGCCCCCAGATTAGGGGGTGAGGTACACGAGGCTTTTCAAAGTGGAAAGGTGGCTTCCGACTTGGAGTAGTTCTAAACGAGTGTGTTGTGGGCAGGAATAGGTAGAAGATGCAAAAATTTGCGGAGCACTTTAGGTAATTTTTAGGGCTTCTGTTGAAGGAGCAAAGCAAGAAGCRAACAAGTGTGCGGGCTGCTGCTTGRCAGGCRCGGGCACCTTGTGCCCTTCGAGGATGCTGTGGCCACGCTCGGATTCCAGGCAGATTTAAGGACACTTGCACAGTTTTGAGAGCTACTTGCTCTCCCTCGATGTGTGTTTCTTTGTTTTCTTGTGTTGGCCTTTGCTTCCCTTTCTGCACTTCCCTGTCCACCTCGGACGAACCAGGGATGCTGCCACTTGCAGGCAATTTTGGTTCATCAGCATCTGCCATAAGATGCTTCTACTGGAGTACCTGGGGATTGTATTTTTTTCCTCATTTACCTTCAATTTTAAGATCTGTGCATCCTCAGCAGATGGCATTTTTATCTTGTTTTCTCRAAGTCCATATGGCCTAAAAGCAAGACTATCTCTTTAATTGTAAAACATGGCCACCTGTTCTGATTTTAATGAATGCAGTGAGCATTTGTCTTGATATATCCACTTAAAAATAGCTGCTTCAGTTAGGGGAGAGGGGCAGGGAGAGAAAACTCAATTGCACACCAACCCTTCAGCTGTCAAAATAATCAATTAATAATTAAGTAGCTAATTTTAGAGCCCAGTGGCCTTGCCATTCCTTTGCATTTGTCCTGATTGGAGTGGGCAGTGATTGATTGCACTGCCGACAGCGACGCGCGTTGTGCTGGGGCCAGATGCCAGCGGCCYTAGAGCTGTTTATGGCCACGTTTAGAAGGTGAAAGCAACTCCATGTCTCTCTGCTGCACACGGGCTTGTCTTTTCCCGCTTTCCGGGTTACCGCAGTTGCTTCCGMAGACGTTTTCCTTCAGGCCATGCATGGGTGCAGCTTGCCTTGTCTCATCCTCTGAAGGATAAAATCTGAAGTGCTCAAATGGTATCTTAATGACAGTCCACCTGGAGAAGGAGGATGGAATTCTAATAAAAATAGATTTTTATTTTTCCAAGGCTTATCCACACTAACTGGCTCTGAAGGGGAAGCCTTGCTAGAATCACTCCGCTTGTTAGCAATTGCTATTTAACTGTTTCGTAGGTCTGCAGGTTGGAACACCAGCCTCCTTAGAGAGTCCATGATCTTTGGCTCAGGTTTTCAGAGAGCTGGCATGAGGTGCCCAGCAGTATTGAAAGAATGCAAACGCTTAACACCAGCTCCCTTTGAAAATTGAGACCTTGCTATGTAAGTCTGTCACAATGTCATTTTGTTCTAAATGCAAAGAAAATGTCAAAAGTGGAGGAACACACTGAGGCTTTGATGGAGCCATGGCCCTTCCGAGGGCTAATGTCRTGTGGCAGGAGCGTTGGCAAGAGCRCTCRTGGCCCCGACCATGAGAGCTGCCAGGTTTCAGCACCACGGTATAATTTGACAGTTTGCTACTTAATTCCGGCTAAGGGATTAATTCCAGTCTTGGATGTGCAGAGTGAGATGCCGAAGAAATTTTGAAGGGAAAACGCTTGCTTGGCTGTTTGTTGAAGATGCTTCTGACAAAGCCACCAATTTGCCAGTTGATGCAGGAGAAAAGCCCCCGTTGCTTGTCCAAAATGAACGTTTGTGGCTGT
This sequence comes from Eudromia elegans, assembly GCA_003342815.1. Classification (NCBI taxonomy): domain Eukaryota; kingdom Metazoa; phylum Chordata; class Aves; order Tinamiformes; family Tinamidae; genus Eudromia; species Eudromia elegans. Next base: position 135,964 of record PTEX01000368.1, on the reverse strand, counting down.
AGCCAATTTTGTAACTGAGTTGGTGTAAATCCAGTCTTATCACAAACCGGGCAGGACTTTGAGCCTCCAGCGCGTTGTTTGGTCAGAACACTGCTCTGAAATTTGCAGCAGTAACTGCAAAAAAGTAACTGTAGCTTATGGCATTCAAATTCCTTTGTAAGTAATTGCGCTCCTAAGCTTCCCTGATGTTTGGTTGCTTTAGTGGGAAGAGGGTCAGGACAGTTTTCAGCTGCCCTCATGCAAGCAAAGGGCTCGGTGCAAAAGGAGACTTCCTACTCAGCCGCAGTGCGTTCCTGCATCTTTCCATCTGCTTGCAGGGTAGCAGTACCCAATTAAATGGAGCACATCATTAAAGCCTGAAAGGTGGGAAAGAAAGAGCTTATTAACCTTGCTGAGCTGAAAAGAGTGCTAGGGAGCTTGAGGCTTAGATCTCTTGTGGGTATGTCTTTTTTTTTTTTCTTTTTTTAAACTTTTCCTGGGAATCAACATTTTTTTTTTGTCTGGAAAATAAACAGTATCACTAGCTCTGTTGCTCTTCCTTTTACGTGATTGTGGCAGTGCAACACATCTGTGAATTAGTTCTTAAAAGAACTGGAGTTTGTTCTCTGTTTTCTCATTGAACAGAAATTCTAATTCTTTCTTGATGTGTAAAGAAATCAAAGGACAGAAGGGAAGGAAAGCCAGAAATAGAGAGGCTGTGCATTTAGGACACGTATAAGAAATCTGGTCTTATGTTTTCTGTGATCCAAATTAAGTAGCAGACAGACTGAGTCTTTAACTTGGGCATCTTCAGTTTTCCAAAAACCAACAGATTGGGGAGTAGAGAGGGGTGCAGGTTTAGAAATGGGCATTTTGAATGGCCAGGCAYGGAGTCAGGAAGGAAAAACAGGAGTGTTGAGATTCCTGTTAGCTGCTGTCTCGCATATGAGAAGGGTGGGTCTAATAGGGCTTGGGCACGAGTGCATACGTGCACATGTGCCCTCCCTCCAAACTCTTTGAAAGGCTRCTGGCACCCTAGTGGGTTCGATTTTGGGGGTCTAAACACTCTTTTCATATAGCACAGACTGTTTATCCTMGATGAGGCTTTGTGTGAGATGTGAAAGCTGTAGTCAGGATGTCTGTTGTGAGCTGATTAACTCTCGGATGTTCCCTGCTTCTTCCCATCAAATAAACTGTGCCTCTTCTCATCTCCAGATCACTGTGTTCACTACTATGATCTTCGCAACACTAAGCAGCCCATCATGGTGTTCAAGGGGCATCGCAAGGCAGTCTCCTACGCAAAATTTGTGAGCGGGGAAGAAATAGTCTCTGCGTGAGTATTTCTTTTGTGGAGGTTATGAGCTTGGTAGCCCTTGGTTCCCAGCACTCTTCAGGTCCTGTGACAGAAACAGCAGCACAAGCCCACGCGGGTGGGTGGGTGGATGGGTGTACATCATGTATGAGCGACCTTCTATTCGTCAAGGAAGCAGCTTGTGGCTTCTTGTAAGACAGAAATTCGTTCCTGATGTTGTTTGGCTCTTGTAGAGCCTGAGATCTTACGAAGGATGCAAAGATGAGCTCTTCCAAGCCCTGACCACAAACGCCGGCTCTGGGAAGTGCAGGCAGACATTCCTTTCCGAAAATACTGTGGGCTGAAGGTACTAGTGAGCAGGACCTGCTGTGGAAGGGGGTACTGGCAGAGCCTCCAAGGTCATAATTACCAGCAAAGGGGCAGTAAAAACCAGCTAGTGAGTGACAGAAGTGATCAAATAGAGCTGCTGGGTCTGAAGGGRATGTTTAGCCACTGTCAAGCAACTCAGAAGGACTGAGTGAGCAGTTTTGTGGTAGTCTCCTAATCTCTTCTGCAAAGATCCTTCTGGGAACTAAACTAGAGTTTGAAAGTATTCAAGGAGAAATGATCTTTTATAGTATTAATGGTATGTAGCTTCTCCGCCAGGATAGACCATGAGGTCTGCTATAGAGACACCAAAGAATAAAATCCTCCAGCTTCTCCTCAATTACACATCTGCCCCAAAGCCAAACATGGCCATCTTGTTTCATGCTGCATTTTCAATCCTGTGGGATTGAGCACATTTGTTGGATTACGTAGCAAGAGGTTGCTTGCGCAATGCAATACATGCCTCTCGTGAATAAAACAGGGTGAAACCCCTTTTACACAATGGGGACAACAAGCAACCTTAGGGGTCTGCAGCTCTGCTTGTAGAATGCTCGATCTCATAGAACACCTGAGGGCAGCAGGAGTGGGTCACGGGGTAGATCTAGCCCCTGAAAATCTGCTTGCTGCTGCGTACCACGTTGATGATTGTCTGGCCTGGTTTTATCCTTGGTTTCTGCACGGCTTGCTCCAGAAGCCTGGAGCCCAAGCAGAGTATTGCAAGGTGTACGTGTAAATATTCAGCTGTTGGTGAGTTACCCTGGTTTCACTTGTGCAATGGAAGGTTCTCTAGTGATTTCCGATACAGTTTTTATTTAATTAGTTCCTTTCCGATTCCCATTAACATTAGAGCTCTCTATACTGGTATAACCTCCTAGCTACAACGCTGAGCAAATTAATTTATACTTTGACTAAATCTGGATAAGAAGGTAGCATTTAATAGAAGTGGAAAGAGGGAGGGAATATTTTACAGCCATGATCAAGTGACATATCACGTGTGTTCAGGACCCAAGGGCCCTGTCCCATTTGAGCTGCCCATCAGAGAATGCTTATTGCCGGGGAGAAGTATCGATAGAGCTGTCAGACTGGGATGGGCAACAGSAAATGAGGGACCTGGCTGGGGAGGCTGTGTATCTTTTCCTGTTTGTGCAGAAAAGTGGCAAAGAGAAAACAGTTTTTCCTGTCTGTCCTCTGAAAAGAGGTAGAGAAGACAGCAGTATTGCCTCCCAAGAACCACGTGTTAATTCATGTGGGGGAAAAAATAGATGTATATTCAGATTCTCTGGCTTTCTAGCTAGAGCTATTTTGTGGGTGCATTGATTAATTTTGCCCTAAGAGTTAAGTTGTGACCTCTGGGATGTTCAGAACAGCCTACTGTTTAGCACTATCTATTGATTGCAGTGCTGATTTACAGAGAGGCTGATTTAACAGAGCAGCACATCCATGATCTTTTTTGGAAAAAGTATGAAACCAGGAGAGGCATTTTCCTCTCCTTGCAGCAGTGGCAGATAACTCTATTCTTTTATGATGCCGTTACTCAAAGCAATGAAGACAAAGCTAGAGCTTGATAAGAATTTGTTAACAGTAAAAGCATTCCTTTAGTAATCCGTTTTAAGTGTTTATATTTTAATGGAGAGATTTCAAATGTATAACACAGAAATATGGAGGTTAAGTGCCTATATAAAAGGCCGTTTTGATGTGTTAGCTAATAGCAGAACCTGTCGCAGGAATATAACAGCTTGGGGAAYGGAGATTTGTCTCTGGCTGCTTTATCTTGCCTCCAGAAAAGTTTATTCTCTAGGTCACTCTGAAGCTTTTAAAAGCAGTGGTTTAAAAATAATATTGCTACCCTCATAAAACAAGAGSTGAATACGTGGATTTCTAGGCCTGAAAAAAAGTAATGTGCATTGTAACTTGTCTGGGAGGTATGATGGTAAAAGAGAGTGGGATGCAACACAGGGCAGCAGGGAATGAACCCCGGCAGGGTATAGAAACCAAATGCTCTCTTAGGGCTCGTGTGGCCAAGACTTGAGCTCAGAAATTCCCTTCTGCTCAAGCCATCGTCCTAAAGATGAAGCTCGCGGCCTTCATTCTGAGCTGACCTCGTGCAGTTGTTATGAGTGAGTAACAAATCTGGCTGCAGCYGCCTTATCGCTCCTCTGTCACTGCAGGTGTCAGGTCTGAGATGAGGTTTTGCAGTGTAGCATGAGGTGCATCTCCTCTTCCGTTGGATAGTCTTGGGTAAATGTGACATTGGGATAGGGCTAATGTGTTATGTCAGTGGTAATTTTATATCAATATTGGATTTTTCCTTTGACTGTTAATACTTAGGAAAAAACACTGTGAATCTGGTTTGTTCTGAGGGACCATTAACTGCCTCTCTGCCCTAGCAGGCTCTCTAGTTCTATTCCCTCTGTCTCTCTCTAAAATTTGAGACTGGAATAGCATTGCCTATTTGTTTGCTGACTCCTCTCTCCTCAACTGGGAGTCTAGTCCCTGCCACTATGAGCATTTGTTCACGCTGTGTGTGGTATCACCCTGAGTGGATGCTAGAATTGCAGAGCCCGGTGAGCGCCASAGAAGAACTGGGCAATAAGAGGGTCTCAAGTCCCTTCAGATGGGAACATAAACTGATGCAGAATCTCTCTGAAACCTGCAGTCTTCCTGTAGGTTGTACTGTCCTGTAGCAGCTGAGACGACGCTTCCACCCTTTTGCCAAAAGGGAAATGTTTGCACRCAGTAGATAAAGCAATATTTTTATGTGCAGGGTTGTATATTTTGATACTTGGCTTTACTGTCAAGGGGAAGAAAGTTTGAGATCTGTATTTGCACTCATATGGTCTCAATTACACGTGAGAAAGGCATTATCAATTTTAATGCTAATAAAAAAATTTGTGCCTCAGTAGATATTTATATGCCACTGATTGGTAYTGGACAGAATCCTAGGAATTGGATATCACGCTTTTGGGGCAGCTGGAGGAGGAGGAGACTGTTCGCTGCCTTGAATCCTGTAAAGGAATGAATGAGAATTTTAGCCGTCAGGCAGAAAGGAAGAGATTTTGCTATGCTGTGGTGGTTAAAAAATATGTGCAGCTTGTCCTGCATAGGTGAAGGATATGGAGGAGGTAATGATAGCCCAAAGGCTATTCAGTTCAGTGGAGGACTCCACAGTTGATAGGTGGAAAGGGAGAGTAATAGTATGGAGAGGTTTTKTATTCAAACGTGTAAGGCTTTTTGACAGGCTTTTAAAATAATGTGATGTTCCTCTGAGTTCAGCCAGAGTTGCATATGATTGAAAGTGGGATAAATCTCCTGGAGTGCACTAAGACTTCCCACGCTTGCCTTGCAGACAGAGTATTAAGGAGCAGCGTTCCAAGCTGCGTTACCTGCCGCACGGCAGCAGTGTAACTTGAGGTGTTGCTTTCAGGTCAACAGACAGTCAGCTGAAGCTGTGGAACGTCGGGAAGCCACACTGCTTGCGCTCCTTCAAGGGTCACATCAATGAGAAGAACTTYGTGGGGCTGGCGTCCAATGGAGACTACATCGCCTGCGGTGAGTAGAGCAGCCCTCCGCTAAAATGCTTATGTGGCTGCACAGAGCTGCCTSTCCAGCTGCAAAGKACACARGGGCTTGCACCAAGTAGCCAGGATGATTCTCATAGAAGATTGTCAACAGCTTCCACCYGCTTCTGCCTGTCCTTGAGAATGTTGCAGAGTCCTAAGCTCAAGGAGCCTGTATTTAGTTTTCTCCATGTCAAGTGGGCTCCAAGTATATGGTGATTCAGACTTGCTGTCACCAAAAATTTGACTGCTCACCTAGTTGCTTTTGTTATGACTTATGTCTGTTAAGATAATTGACAGGTCCTTCTGCAACTTTCTAAGGAAATGCAGTAGGCTGGATCATTTGAGTGGTCCTGTAGTTTTAATTAGTATGATATTCTGATTGGTGAAACCATAATACTCTCACTCTGAATAGCTTTCTAGAAGATTACATCATCTTCAGAAATTAACTCCTTTGGCCATTGGTTTTTCTACTGCTGGAATTGGACAGCTAAACCCCTAAATCCAGAGGCYTTGGTGAGAAAACATCGACAGGCTCATCACCATGGGATGTGTAGGACACTCGTTGCAGCTCTTCTRTGAGGACTTTATCTTGTCATTTGTGATGCCTGTACAGCTTGCARTGCAGAAATTCGGATGGATTGAAAAACAAAGCAGGTGTACTCCATTTGCTCTCTCTTGCTCAAACCTCCACAGACTAAGCTGTCATACTTGATTACCACAAGCAAAACTGTGAAAATCCTACCTACAGCATGGCTGTAGCAGTGAGGAAACTGGCTGTAGCAGTGTTTCATRCTGTGGTGTAGATACCCTGTKCTGCTCAGGYTAAGTGCTACACCCTRTGGAATTTGTAGAGTAAGGTTAGGRTCCGGTRCATTYTGCAAGTGCTCTGCGTACCACAGTTGTGKTTGAATAAAGCCTGGATCTGCTTTTAAACATCCTAAGTGTTGGTTATGGAGCAATCCTGGTTRTCGMGGCACCACAACCATTTGTGGTGAGATAATGACTRAAAGGATGAATTCTATTGTCTTCTACTGAAAGTGTGAAAGAGCTAAGACACTGTATTTAGCTGTGCATGCTTCTAGAATGTGATCTTATATATTTACTTTTTATTTCTAGGAAGCGAAAATAATTCCCTTTACCTGTACTATAAGGGCCTCTCAAAGACACTTYTGACCTTCAAATTTGATACAGTCAAAAGTGTCCTGGACAAGGACCGGAAAGAAGATGACACAAATGAGTTTGTGAGTGCTGTATGCTGGAGGGCACTACCAGATGGGGTAAGTGTTCTGCTCTGTCTCCCTAGATGGGTGCTAGGAGAATGCCTCCTTATCAGTTAGGAAATGGCATTATTGAAGGCTTGACTGCACTTGGTATTTTCCTGTTTATGAGTATTGCTGAGCAGATCGATGTTAGAAAGTGCAGATTTGCAGGATAACTGAAATGTTCTGGGCTGGAAGGGAGAGCAATGCCCAGGGGATGAGAGGCTGCTGTACGTTGTGTTCTTAACTGCTTAATTGCTTTACTTTCACATCCAAAATGCCAGAACCAGCACTGCATTTATTTTTTGGTGTGTGTGAGTGTTACCAGGGTCTTGGGTTGGTTTAATGAAGCCACCTGTAGGCTCCTAGGTATTTGCTGTGGACCCTCATTTAAATGTTACCAGTTTATACGAGCTGGCTCATGGAAATACAGACTCTATGTGTAAATGAGTAAATACATAAATGAGGTAAGTGCMTAAATGAGGTGTCATTTACTCAGTGCCTATTTCAGTGACAGCTCGTTCATATTCGTACATATATATAGTGTGTGCTAATGCTGCGAGCAGACCTGGTGCACTTTTGGTGAGAGCATCCCTTAGGCWTTGCATATTTTGGCAGATGAGAATGCTGCTTTTAAATCCCAAGTGTTCTTGGAAACCTTGAATAAAAACCTCGAACAAATAACTCTCGTACATAAATGTTTGCAGATGAGACACTGAGTTGGTTTGCTGGGAGAGGGAAGAGAGGAGATTGTTTTTGCTATCTAGTCTTCCAAATAGCTCAAGTGAAATGGTGTCTAATTGATGTCCTGAGATGTTGCCATCAAAAGGCCAGTACTTATGTTAAGTACTCGTGTTAAGGCCAGCTTAACATGAACCAATCTCTTCTAGTATGAAAAAAACCTGCCCCCACAATTGTGTTTCAGGCCTCCCTGCCATAACCTTATTTCAGAGAGGTGCTTCTGACTCAAAACTAAACCTTTTTTTAAGCTTGAAAAATCAGTGCATCTGCGTGCAAAGAGTGCACCTTTGATTTATGTGAAGGAAGCATGTAGCTTTGYGTTGAGTGGTAGAAATGGAACTAAATGACATGGCTTTGCTGGCTTTTTTTTCTGGCCAGGAATTCTGTAGGAGTTCGTACGCACAGATGTCATGTCTCAATTGACRAGTGGATATCGGAAGTTAGATAATTCATATTTCTGCTGAATAAAGTGTACTGCAGGAATTGTGCCTCTATAAATGTCCTTTTCTTTACTGCGTTATTTTCTGTTGGTTGGTCCTGCCCACATGAACATCGTGTGCAGCTTTTCAGTGGGCGACAGAGTAATAGTGGTGTCTTACCCTTTTATTATTTCTATTGTCCTCTGGTTCTTATCAGTCTTTTCTCTGATTATCATGTTTGTGCTCTGAAAAACCTTCTGTTCGAGCATTTGAGAAGCTTTTGAGCAGGTACCAAGGGCTGTCAAAGAGTTAATTACACCTAAAATGAAAAATTTTGCGCAACAAAAATGAAACAATTTAGTAACACCTAAATCAGACCTATGAAGCCTGCACTAAACATTTTTCAGACTTAGGCATACAAGATTGATTGCCATTCTGATTTTCTGTCTTTCCTTTTCTAGGGCTTCTTTTAAATTGGTAGCTATTTCTGCTCTGGCAACCACAGTTACCTGGCATTAGCTTGCAAGGAAAGAATCCCAAAGCTCCTGTGATGCGGGTGCCACTGGACTGAGTATTTTGCTTGGGTGCCTTCCCCCCSCCTCTACCTTTCCATACTGCCTGCTTTACATACTGAGCTTGCTCAGTGCAATTTGCTTTTACCAACAGCTTTTAATGTTTCCTTGTGTGCTAGCTCCAGTATCCTCTGGGAGGGGAAGTGCTCTTCATCAGTCCGTCTGCACACGTGTCTCCCTCTTGTCGTGGTGCACTGGTCTCCTCAGACCTCATTGAGACTTTTCTCATGTTCTTGGTAAATTAAATTACCACGCAGACAAAGGTCACTTATATCCGCAGAGCCTTGCACCAAGGATGAAAGTCTTATTTTCCGTTCCGATAACATTTCTTAAATTGGAATAGGTTCTTGAAATGGGCTTCCTGTATACAGACTTAGAGCTCACATGTATTTTAATGATGCTTGGATGAACTAGACCAGGYTTTTGCCTTGCAGCACTTTGAGGATACATAGGAGCCTATGTCCTATTTCTGGCTTAACTGCAGACTGATCCTGAGGGAATCRCCCTGCCTTCGCTTCCAGAATTCCCTGCGGATTCTCACTGCTGGGTGGTGATGATGCTGACGCCCCTGCAAGGTACCTGCGTCAAAGCGGCTGCAGCCTTGGCGTGGGCTCCAACAAGAAGCAGTTGTCAACCCCATGGGTAGCCCCTGTGCCGCTGCGGGTGCTCCTTTTGCTCGGATAGTTCAAAACCATCTTGTTGGTCCCGTGGCAGTGGTYGCTGTGCGTGAGGTTCCTATTACTACCCGGGGGGTCTCCAATGGAGGGAGATGTAGGTGCTGTGTGGTAGTTYCTCCTCAGGACTCCCTGCTGGAGAGGCCCCTCTTCAGTTCCTCTATGGAGCCGCTCTCCCAGATAGGTCTTTAATTAACCTTTTGAGAAGAGATGAGTAGGTTTCGGATCTGTCAGTTGTCTCAGGAAGCATAGGACGTGCACGCCTTCATTTCAGCCCAGAATCCTGGATCCTAATTAAAACCAAACGAAAACTTTCAAATAAAATGTCACTGGTTCAATCCTGGATCTATTTTTGTTTAATTCAAGCTTTTATTTCTGCCTGAGTCAAAGTCAAGCTGTGCCAGCAACCCTTGCCAGAWTTTTTTTTCTTCTCTTCCTCTCTCCTCTGTCTTCTTTCTCTTACGATGATGCAGGGACATTTCTGCTGTAGCTGTCACCTCCCCAGCTCCACAGGCCTGGACAACACCTTCTTTCCCCATATGTGTCAAAGCCATAATGAGATAGTGAGTTAGAGAAATCATTCTCCATCCACGCTCATTACTGTTTKGCGTCAGACCTACTCCCTTTTCAGCTCTTACATTTGGGTAATGCTTAGAAACAAGTAGGAGCTTGTATGCTGAAGTTCTTAGTTGGACTCTTCAGGAAAAGAAAATCTCAGCATGTTGTACATCAGGAACCTKTGCTGCACTGCTTTTAATGTTGCACTCTGAAGAAAGGTAAATGGAACATTTATCTGGTTTGTAGGAAATACCATTTCTCACTTATTCTCCTCAAAAAAGGGCCGATGTTTACAAATAGAAGGAAATGTGGAAAATTTCTGGCCTTTGTGACCTGATAATGTAAGATAGTGAGGATGAAGCAGAGCTAGGGGTACATTTCAGAACCTTCTATGAAGCAAACATTTTCATTTCACGAGGCAGGGATTTCCTCAAATTACCTGTGTTGTCCTTTCCTGCTAGCACCCTAAGCAAGATTTGGCCAACTTTATTTCAAACCTATATCTGGTCTTGAGATTGCTAAGTGCTTTCTGCTCTTTCATTAGGACATAAGCACCGGAGATGGTTTTATAGTTGAATGTGGTGATCTTACAGGTCTTTTCCCACCCTAATGATTCTGTGATTCGAAGCGAGCAAGACTTGCTTAGGGAAAGGAGATTACAGTAGTAGCTCATTGCAGCTGAGCAGGTAGCCTTGTCATACTTCCCTCAGGAGAGTGCCTCTGGTTTTGCCTAGGACTGACAGGTGATACACGGGTAGTGTTTAGAGAATATGAGTCTTCCCTACATGATGTTTCCCCCCACTTCAGACCTACTTTGCTGTATTCTGGAGTTCAAAGTGCAGCCTCATTCCTTTTTGTACTACATTGCAAGGAACATGGGCCCCTTTCCTGATCACAGAAACAGCTGTCAAAAAAGCAACCAATGCTCAGATTGTKTCCAGGAGAGCAAGAAGGTATTACTGCTGAACACACAAGCAAATTGATTATGTAGATTAAGCGTGGCTCAATCTATCATAATCACTGTAAAGAAGCCATTTAATTTTGTACCTGTTTATGTGTGTGTCCATTACTGCAGATAAGCAGGTTAGCCGGGCAAGGTTTCTTGAGCAGACATACTGGGGCTTTGATACCAGCAAGGAGATACAGACAAGAGCAGGAAAATGACAGCTAAATTAGTCAAGATTTAGCTTTATATTATTGGGAGTTGGACGGAGGRGAGACAGATCTTTTGAGAACAGCATTGCAGATTTTGGCCAAGAAATATCTTCATGATTAGTCATGTATCCTTCTCTTTATTAACCTGATGGCAATATTCTCTTTGAACAGGGTTTTGATGCATTTCTTCAGAAAACGGGCTTTTTTTTCTTTCCATTTGTTTCTCAGCTTATTTCTTGATTAATTTTTTTGGCTTATTCCTTCGTTCAGCTTTATCTCTTGGCAATGTCTGGCTTGAATTCTTCGGAAGCCTTATTTTTTCTGTGATAAAAGGATCATTTGGTAGGACTCAGTCTGGTCACTGAGAAGAGGTATCCATCCATTGTTTCCCAGTAGCCTAATAAATGATAAACAACATGCACATAAGCTAGTCAGGCACTCTGATAATTTACAATCAGCAAATTGGCTCCTTTCACTGGATTTAATTTCTGCAGTATAGATTATTGCAGGAAGTGATTCATTGCCATTTTTAAGCACTAATTAATTTGGATGACTTATGAACAGTAAAAATGAAACCTCCTTTGTCATTCCCAAGTAACCCAGTGCATAATCAGTGTCCTTCTAAATAATGTGTATTGACCATAGCCACATCTCCTCTAACTTGAAAGATAAATTTCTGTGGCAGTTTTGGAAAAGATGGCTACGAGACTTAATTTTTCATTCCAATTTTGGTGCTGAAAGTTTGGATTTTTTTTTTTTTTTGAATTTCCGGAAAGTTGAAAATTTTGACTTGCAACTTAAACTCACTTTTATTTTGCCGTGTTCTCAAGCGGTTTGTCAGGTGTTAAGATGTACCTAAGAAGTAATCTAAAGCTGAAGAGAAATGCCTGTACTGAATGGCTCGACCCAAACAGCCCTTGATCTCCCTCTGATTCTTGGTGACTGCACCACTAGCGGTGTGAGTAGCTCTGAAGGGAGTATTTCCACAGCAGAGATGGGCTATTTTCCAGCTTTCTTTTGTGGAGCAGTGGATCCCGCATAGCACGGCTGGTCTTCTCAGCCCGCAGCAGTGGTGTGCAGCATCTCTCAAATGGGTATTCTTCAGGGTGTTCTCTGGCATAGTATGGCACAAGTGCCTCCTCCTGGAAGGGCAGCAGTCGTCATGTTCCCTGCTATGATTGAGACGTGGAACAATTTGTGTCCACGGAGAACGATCAGCTTTTGTGATCTGCCTTTGGTCAGATTTCTTCGCCTTTTTCCCCTGAGCATTTTCAGAGATTTTCCTCCTTTCTGTGGAAAATGTCTAAGCCATGCAGCATGGACACTGTGAAGCTTGCTGCCTCTCTGGTGGCTTCCTCTTCCTTTATGCCATGTCTTTCTGGCCATCCAGCTGGCTGGCCGACCTTCTCAACTGAAAGTTTTCATTGACTTAAGTTTTATTTAGCTGCTTAACACTTTCCAGTCTCATATATTAAGTTGCTGGAAAACTGAGTTTCTGTATGCAGAACAACTTCTACTTGGCAGCCAAAAAAAATGTTGCCCCAAGTGCAGTGAGTGTGCTGCTTTGTTCTGAGTGCACTTACATTCTTTCATACACATATCTTTCCAAATACTCTCTTCAGGGTTCTATTTTTATATTGCTATAGAATATTAATTGAAGAAAATGCCCAGATGACTAACAATATTTTACTCCTCATCACAACCCTTGGAGTCCAACTGCTGAGATCTTCACGGAAAAGAATTGTCCTCTGTTATTAATGGTTCGTGGATTATATTGAAATTTCAGTGTTTTGACACTGCTGTCCATGTGTAAGACCATCTTAGTAATGTGATTATGCAAATTGTAGGGTTTAGGAGAAAGTATTTAATTTATTTGGAATCTTTCACACAAGAAAAACTATTTGTGACTGTTTGCTCAGTATTATCTGTCCCCAGTTTCAGGCCTCCGAGCTTTTTCCCTGCGCAGACAGTGCTCGCTTGCAGGGTCCCACAGTTGGCACTGCAACCACAACCCAGCGTGGCCAGACACGAAGGGTGTTGAGCTGATAACGCTGATCTCTATCCACTGTTCTCCTCAGATCCACTGCATTTAGGGAGAAGAAAAAAAAAAAAAAGTGCCTTACACCACTTATTTTGCTGTTTTGGGCCTTACACCACTTGTTTTGCTGTTTTGGGCCTTACACCACTTGTTTTGCTGTTTCAGGGCTGAGGGCGGCGTGGCAGCAGGGAGCTGGTGCCCAACTGGATGCAGTAACTCTTCCCGCTCTAGATGCAGAGCAGCTGCTGCTGCAGCCTCTGCACGCAGGCAGGATGAGCCGGTTGCTTTTGTTCAGCGCTTGAAGTTCAGCTCCCCTGTGGGTACTGCAAAACTCTGATATCATTCGAGCTTCTATTTTAAGAACAGCCTTTCCAAGGAGTGTAGGTGGTTTGTTTTTTTCCTTGTTGGTTTTTAGCTTACATTTGCAAACTCAATTCCTCTCTACTCCTTCAAGGTGAGGTATTACTTTTTTTTTTTTTTATGCCTAACCACAGAAAATTGCCAAGGGGGTGGTATTTTTTTGAAGTGAAAGCAGATCAAAGTTGCAGGTAATTCTTGAATGAAGGCAGCGTTTACTCTCTCAGGTTTTGGTAGCTGTTGTTTGCTCACCAATGCATTTCTTCTGATGTCACACAGAAGCAGAGAAACTGATGGAGATGGGTTGGATACCCTCCTTATTACAGCCACCACTTTTAGAGTGGGTGAGTGACGTGAGTTCTCTGAGTTGTCCTGACTTCTGTTAGCATGACAGCTTCACTAGTTGATCCTGGAAGTGCAGCTGCAGGGGTAACGGGTTGCAGTTCATTGCTAGTATAAACCAACCTGTAGGCAGACACTGATTGTAGAAATGAGAGCGTGCCAGTCTGGAGTTGTACCGGTGTGATACACGTTTGTGAATGGGAGAAACAAGAAGTCTTTCTTCAGCTGTCAATAAATTTCTAGGTAGATGTTTCTCTCCTGTTGGTCCTCTGCTGCTTTAATATCTATCAATTCTTTATTCAGTTTTGAGTCTTGTAATAGCTGAATGCACATGAGAAATTCAGTGGGAACTTGGATTTCATTCCCATCTCCATCCTTAACTCCCTACAGAACTCTGCTGAACCCTACTGAAGTCTCTGTTTGCCACAAAGTGCCTGTAAGATGAGTTTTGACCCATTCTGGCTGATCTTAATGAGCTGGATAGCGTTCAGTCAAGCASTGTTGTGTGAAGCAGAAAAGGTCACCATTAAGTTGGTGGGAAAAGACACATATTTCAACCCTTAGGAGTCAGTGCAAAAGGAGGAGCCTGGTGTCCTGCCAGGAAGGACTAGGCAAGTTACAGTGAAGTAGGTTTTCAGAAGTAGGTTTAATATATAGGATAACCAAAGTTRTTATATCAGTAGGTTCTAAAGAAGGGAATCCAGTTCAGCAGAAAAACCTCATAGGACAAATTATTTAGCRAATTATTTGTTTCTTAGATATTATATATCAGAATTACTTCCTAATCTCTTTTCTGGTGACTAAAGGTGCACAGAAGAAAGCTGTCTGCTGCATTACTGGACTTTCTAGATATACTTTGTCTCTAGTGAATATCAAATTTTACAGAGAGGAGTTATACAGATAGTCTGGGGAGCTGGCAGATGAGAGCACTGAAAGACTGGTTCAGATCCATTAAAAAAATCGTTTTACTTGTAATCTGCGGATAGCATATAAGTTAGCTCTGGCAGAAAGAGAAGTTGCATCCCTTCTCACAAAGAGATGGGCAGAGTCTTGGGTTAGTTAGCCAAACCTCAAAACGTACCGTGGACATAGATAACTATTMTTGTTTTCTCAGTTTCTTCACCGTGATCATCTGAGCAGAAAGTCAACAGCAGCTACTCAGAATGTAGCCTAGGGAGGGTTAAGCAGATCAGCTAAATGAAATGCAGGAAATGTTTGTTGTCTTTCCTCACCCTCATCAGGAGAGATTCCAGGTGAGGTGCTGTGTCAGCGCAAGGCTTTCAGTTCACTCCTATAGTTCCAGCATGGAAATAACATGCTTTTTCTCGTTAGATGCCTGAATAATTTTAAACTTCTTTTTTTTTTTCTCCCCCTATTAGTGTTATTAGTTTAATGGACTTCTTTGCTGAATTCCTCTTTTTGGAATATTATTGCTAATCTAGGCATGCATTCAAAATGACAATGACTGTTCAAAAACAGCTATCTAGAGATTTTTTTTTTTATATACTCTGTGTGAAAATAACTTGAGACCCAAACTGAGACCTACTTGCTTACTACTGTGGCCTACTTGTTATAGATGACGTTTTCATGTCCTTGCATTACAGGAAAGCATTTTGAGGGCCAGGAYACGTTAATGAAGATTAAAGAAATCTTAAGGAAATTCAATTGTGTCGAGTTACTCAGCCTGTGAACTACTGTTTCTGGAACTGGTAAAATTCAATAGCCGATAGACTCTACATGTTTGGCTTCTGCCTGGGTGACATGTCCCCTGTCCTCTTACCCACACTGCTGCCAAGCAGCTGGTGCCTTTGCTGGTTAATAGGTTCCAAGGAGGGAGCTTGGATTGTTGATGCCAGTTTTGTTCCTTGCCCCGGGTCCAGCGCAACCCAAATGGATGTCAGACTCTGCAGGTGGATAAGCTGGCCAGGAGGCTGGGACAGACTGTGACTGCTTGGAAACGAGGCCCAGGGGAATGAACATGTTACCATGTTCCAGTCGTTACCAAACCTTTTATAGCAAAGCCTACAAGAGTGGCTGTGCCTTTGCCATGTGAGGAAGAACTTTAGTGAACAASAGGCAGAGCCCTGGAACAGGCTGCCCWGAGAGRCTRTGGAGTCTCCTTCCTTGGAGATCTTCCAAACCCTCCTGGATGCYRCCCTGTGCCCCATGTTCTGGGTGTCCCTACTGGAGCAGGGGGTTGGACTAGATCCCTAGAGGTCCCTTTTAACTCAGCCATTCTGTGAACTGCAAGGGTAGAAAAACTATCTGTTGTAAGAGAGATTATTTTACTTGTGAATTGGGTTTAAAGATAAAATCTTCCCMGTTTCTGGGCCCTGGATTTCCTATTCATTGCTCTTTGTCAAGATGAATCGGGAGTGAGATTTAATCCAGAACAAAGAAGATTGAACTGTCCTCCAATAGTAACGTAGAACATTACCCAAATCTCTTTATTGAAATCCCTTTTTTCGTCTTGTAATGTTAAGAAATTGTGAGCGTATAAGATCTCTTTGTGATATGCAGCAGATGAAGACACCTGCTTTCTCCTTCACCAGTTTATTGGAAGATGTAGTGGTTTCTGTTTATTGGAATAGGTCAGACCTGTGCGTTAGAGCAGAACCAAACAGCAGTTGGGAGATTTGGCTGCTCCTCCTTGCTGCCTCCCAGCCCAGCTCTGTGCTTCAGGTGCAGTGGTGCTAACATACAGAAACACACTTCTAAGCATTGATACCTTTTCAATCACCCATTTTTTTCAGTAGGAGAGCATGTCAAGCATGGCAAAGAACAAGAACCTAGAGCAAAATCCTCACTTGTGCGTGCGCATTTTTGGAGGGCCAGGGGAAAGTGTGCATATCAAGGAGGGGAGAGTCGCCCAGTTGGGGCATTTCCAGGCTTGTGCTTGAGCTTATTATTTCATCAGTTCACTTCAGGACTCTGGATTTTGTCCTGCTGCTCCCAGGAATAACTGAGGAGCAGAGTCAAGAGCAGGAGGTTTGGAGGCCTGTTGAAGACAGTGCAGTTACAGCTAGTAATCATCAGCTCTTCTAATCCCAAACAAGGCTGTTTCCTCGAGTGAGTGATAAAGGAGCCTTGCTTGCCTTGTTTAGTGCTGGTAAGCATGTGTGTGTGTTGTCTTCGTCCTCTTGTTTGTGGCTGGGAAGATTTTGACCTTAGAAGTTCATCTTGCATGCTTCATGTTATTTTTCTGTTGTTTGAATATTGAGCTTATTTGCATGCATGAAATCGTGTTTCATTGAGGTTTAGTGTAGTCAGAAGCCCGAGATAAAAAGAGTGTGTAACAAAAGGCCTTCTCAATCATGGAGTTTTCCATGGAGTCCTGGAAGCTGCTGGGACCAGCTGGGCCCAGGTGCGTGGTCAAATGAAGTGTGTTTTGTCCACTGTTGYCGGCTTCCTAGAGTAAAGTGGGGGTCTCTGTCTGCCTTAGGAGAGCCACCTAACGTAGCTCGTTCCCCTCCATACATGTGTGTAATGCTGTTGGGCATCACGATGGCTCCTGCAGTGTCTCAGCAGAGCCCTGCAGCCCAGCCCTGATGGGTCTGCCCTGTGGCGAGGTAGGCAAGGTTTGCTCTGTAACTTCCAGAGGGCTAGGTGTAGTTGCCTCCAGTTCATCTGACTCCGTATTTTAAGACAAGACTATGACCRTAACTATTTGGCTTCATTTAAAATGTCTTTTTTTCTTTAACCTCATTAGGTGTAGCAAGCTGGCTGTAAGGGACACCAAATTCATGTTGGAGAATTGTATGCAGGTGGAGCAGGGCTGCACATCCTGAGGTTCCCCCTCTCTCAGAGCAAGGGAGAGAGACATCCTAGAGGGAGAGAGTTCCCTGGGATGCCAGGAGCCACCTGCTSTACTCTGCCTGTGGTCCTGGATGCCACCATTGGGATGGGCCTCACCATCTGTGTAAAGGTGCTTTGAGCACTTCAAGTGCCGCAGCCTCCTGGTCCACACTCGTTCCCTCTCCRCAGGCAGGGTCTGCTACAGCCCTTAACATGTTTGTCTGCTGGAGAAGTGCGCCCAGCCTAAAATGGAAGGTGGGTAGGAGTTAAAAGTGCTCTCTGACATCTGTGATGATTATTAAGTGCTCACCTACTGCCYGATTCCTGTCACTGCTCTGCAGAAGTGAGACAGATTTGGAAGTGGCTGCAGCTCTATGGATAGAAAGTTGTRCCTTTAACATCTGATTAAGGAAGTGGTGGTCCCCRTTCAGCTGGGRGGTTTCCTCTCCTTTTTAAAGCATRTTATATTACAGGTGAAGTGTTTCCCAGCGTTTATTTATAGCATGGCTGAACTGACCGAGTTCCTCTTGCTGTTCTTCTGGTCCATCCCTATTTCACCTGTTGCCTACTTTACTTCACTGTCTGTGTCTTATGACTTCAGCACTGACAGTCCTTGTTCTTCTAGTTCTTGACCCCTCCTATGCAGAYGTAGGAGCCTGTAGTGTTTTCTATTTTGTCTTTGTACTTATGCTATTAGGCTGACAGCCTATTATTTACAAAGTCCAGGCAGGGGTTGCAGATTCGGCTTGACRGCTCCTCTCCAGGTTATTTAATAGCTATAAACAAAGAAGCCCATGCAGAGCTTCAGATGACTTTTCAGCCRCTGTTGTGGAGGATGCCTGGTATGCGAGTCCCACTGATTTTGCTCATTTATATCCTGTGATGAGTATAATAGTAAATGAGATTAGTATTCAAGGGCTACCTCCTGGTATTCCTCGAGGGGAGATAAGTTGCATAAAGGTGTGTGAGTAGCTGAGAAGAAGTGGAAGGTGAGTGAAAGAATAGGCAATTTCTGTGTGGTTGAAAGAACTGTGGGTCTGGTTTGTCTGGTCTTTTTTTTTTCTTTTTTTCCCCCCCTGTTACAATCGATGAACTCATCTAAAAACATCCTGTGTTTTTCTTCGGACTTTAATCTCTGTTCACAGTGATTTTATTTCTTTTACATCCTCTGKTTTTTTCTTTAAATATTTTTAACAGTCAAGTGACCCAGTGATTTCTGATTCCTCATGTGCATTTCTCTTGCTTGTTTTGTTTCCCTTTCTGGATTCTGGGGTGTTTTAGATGTGTGGGATGAGGGAAGCAAGCAGAGGAACCCAGCTGACTCCTTCAGACGATGCAGAGTTCACTGTAMTCTTTGAAGAGTTCATTCTGCAGAGCTATGACAGAGCTGTTCTGTGACTTGCATATGTACAGGGAACTGCATTTCCTTTTTATAGCCAGTTAGAATAAAATTGCACTTGTGATATTAAACACAGTTGGATGTCATCAAAACCTGCTGTTTGCATGTGTGGCTTCTAACCATTTTTCACTGTCTGTCTCAAATTTATTGGCATGTCTTCTCCTACATATATTTCCAGCGTGTTTGTAGAATGCCCTGAGTAGTTAAAATATATGACTCCTTACTGTGCCACTTGGTGAATTCTGAACTGTATTTTGAGAAAAGCTTCTTGTTTTAAGAGACTAGAGAAGGCCCCATAGTATAATGAAGTTTGCACCACRTTGCAGGAGACTTCAGGTACATAGTGCTGCAGAATACTGAAAAAGAGCAAGCTATGAACTATCCCAAATTTATTGGAAACTTTTACCATAATTAAGCTTTTGTTCTTCARATCAAATTCTTCTTTCCTGAATTGGCATATGGTATAAGTAGCATTTAGTATTGTCAATAACATTTAGTATAGCTATAATGAAACTTGTGTGTTTGTCAGCATTAACAATATTTATGCCTTGAGTCATTTATTTACTTATTCTGTCCTCCTTTTGTCCTTTTTCTCTCTGTGGGTCTGGTGATCGCACCTCTGTAGCACACAAAAGAACACGAAAGGTCYCAAATTATCGTATAGCTCCTTGAACTTGTGCCTTTCTTCTGAAACCTCTTCTAGCTTTCCTGATACACCTGCTGAAAAGTGTATAAAAACACTTTTCTTCTTYGTATTTCTTTTCCAGCTGGTGTGAGGAAAGCATTCAGAATAGTTAATGTGTTCTGCACATATCTGGGCACTTGAATCYCCATGGAATGTCCAATCCAAGACTCTCCACTAGTGAAATGGATAGGATTTTAGCATATGTCCAGAATTTTAAAAGTAGTGGAAGGAAAGCCAGAGAACTGGCAAAAGAC
This sequence comes from Eudromia elegans, assembly GCA_003342815.1. NCBI lineage: Eukaryota > Metazoa > Chordata > Aves > Tinamiformes > Tinamidae > Eudromia > Eudromia elegans. Next base: position 116,499 of record PTEX01000368.1, on the reverse strand, counting down.
CCAAATTCACACAGCTGGGTTTGGATATCGTGGACTGTGTTTGCTGCTCAGCAGGAAGCTCGTGAGGATTTCTGGTCGCGTGTCCTCTCTCYGTCTGACACTGCCCAAGCACAGGGCTGACAGCTCACTGCATTGCGACTTCATGAGGCAGAAACCAGGCAGGAGCTGCCAAGGTTCCCTTGTTGTCATTGCAGTGCCAGGGCTTGTGGCACTTCTGGATYTGGTGGTGCCATTGCACTTGGATGATGCATGGCTGTGGTCAAGAGGCGTTAYTACAGCTACAGTAAAGCAGACAAATTATGTGCTGGAATTAAGATTGCCTTCATGACCGTTTTTGACCCGTTTGCATTTCTGTGTCTGAACAGCCTTATGCTAGGGCTTACTGTTGGGACAGTGCAGAAAAGCTTCAATCAGCATTAGATTGAATTTGCTATTGTACAGGCATGTAGCAAGTGGCAGCTGATTGCCCCGAAGACTTGACAGCCAAACCACATAAAATGAACAGCAGCACAGTATGAATCTGTTATCAGTTTTAAATAAATTGATTTCCTCAGTCCATCAGTCATGTCATGAGTTTCTGCCAAAGTCTCAGTGACCCAGGCAGCCTGGCTCATCTCGGTTCCCTTAGTCATTCCTGACATCTTTTATGATTAACCTGTTCTGCTGTATTGATTGCCACTGTCTTGGGTTGTAATGCACTAATTGTACTTCTGCTTTTGCTTTGCAGGGAGGGTGTCATGTCAGGCCTTTAGTAACATTTCTCTTTTTCAAGCCTGTATCCATTGGCATTACTCAGCACACRTTCCCACCAGTACAGCAAGACCTCTTTCCCCTGTGGTTAGATCTGGGCTATATCCACCCTGCCTAATGCCTGTGCCTTCAGCAGCTTAGTATTAGTCAAGTTTTACACATTCCTTCCTCCTTAGGCTTTAACTAGGCAGATAAATTATATGTCATTTCATCTTTTAATAGTATTCTGCAAACTGTGTCCCATAGTGAAAGCTATGCTGGGACAGTGTTGACTTAGTGGTTGCTCCCAAGTCTGCAACACTTCATGGGCTGTACTGCTGAGAGGAGGAACACTCTGCCTCCTCCCATCATGAGGAGACTTGATGTGGCTCCTTARTCTTAGAGGTCTGGCTGTCAAAGATGACCAGGATCCAAGTCTGTTCTGTTCCAGTGAGAACTGCTGCAAATCGAGCCAATTTTGCTGAGAGGCAGTATTTGGATTAAGGCRACTAGCAGCAGGCATCATCTGGATCTAAAACGTTTCACCACGTGAAAAACCTAAAGGATTTCCACAGCATGTAATCCCATGGACTGCAGAACATAAATSATAATCTTGGGTAAGCACGGTGCTGGATCTGCGCTCTAGTGGATTCGATGCCAGATGGCTGCCAGACACTATCAAAAATGTCATTCTCGTAGACATTTTGTGTTTGGTGTTTTGGGGCTGATTTCAACTGTAGCCCAATCCCCACGAAACAGTGGTTTTAAGAACCAAAATAAAGGAAGTGAGTACCACTGCTGAATTAGACCTCTTTAGGCTGATGGCACGGAAGAGCACTTGCTCAATGGGCCTCCAGTGGCAGTCATCTCCTGCATGTGAGAGATTCAGGGTGGCCTGAAACACTGATTAGACCATGGGCTTGTGAAGGAATGAGCATATTGGGATCCTGTTATTTACCAAGACGCAAAGCTACTAAGCATATTGTGAGCAGAGAGGTGGTGTGAAGCAGGATTGCCTTGCCCCTCTCCCACACTCCATGACAGGAGACTCTAGTGAAAAACTCCACAAGGGTTTTTGAAGTAATTGGAGAGCTTGAAAGACTCGAGATGCTGGTCTGGATCTTGTTCCTAGGACTGCTAGGTAARCATCTCACTTCCCAAGAGCTTCAGCATGTTCATAGGTGTGAGCTAGGGCATGAGAAGAGCCCTTAAATGTTCTTCAGAACTCTTGAATTGATGGTACATCAAACCCACTGCACTCAGCCTCACCTGGCAGGCTCTGGTGGTTTAGCAAGGATATTCAGCATGTTTGATAGCAGTTTGTATCCACAGTCTGCCTGGAAGAAGAGTGTGGCTGTAATGGATTTCTTACCAGCAAATAAGCCAGTACTGCAGCTCAAAAACAGAATGTTTACTAGGAGAATTAAACCTCAGTAGTATTTCTCTCTGCTTTTAGTCTTGAGCTTCTCATTGTAAACATCTGGATTAACCTTGGGCAAATCCACTGAATGCACTGCCTCGGTTTCCCCAAATGGCAAAGTTGGATAATACTTAGCTACCTCACCAGGGTGTCTGTGACACTTAATTAATGTTGTAATGTGTCTTTTGTTCCACTGATAAAAATGTACTATGTAATTGCTAAGTTGTTTTTACTGATTGGATTGTTAATTAAATGTGCACATATAAAWGATTTATTAGCATTATAGAATTAAGTTTTAATAATTTAGAATATTAATATGGAGGTTGTTAGGTTGTTTTTAAGTCTATATCAGTCAACTTTTGAGGCTGAAATTATTAGCACTGCGAGAGGAAGAGAAGCAGGAGGCTGACCAGCTAATGACTTATTCCTTAGTGTTCATACGTAGGACCTGATTTAATACCAGGACCCAGAGCATTGAGAAGGAGGTTTGTGCTGCCTCACCGTGATTCCTTGGTAGAAAGCATTTGCCAGGAGTGTGTTTCAGTAAGGCACACGGTATCAGCTTGGTGTATTCAGGAGAAGACGTGAAAGAAGGGATATAGGTGGTTATATATGCATGTCTCTGCCAAGCTGCTGACACAGAACCACCACCTGCTGAAAGCTCCTGGTCCAGCATTGCTTGTTTCCCACTAAATGATACGAGTTGCACCTCTAACCAAGAGACTGGGARGGTTTTGTGCACTTTTCATGGCATCCCAGTTTGTTTGTCCCCTGCCAGCCCCAGCCTCTGCAGTAGCTGAGTGGTGGCCTTTGCTCTGCTTGGGGCCCTGGCTTTGCCGTACTCGTGTTAGGCTGTGCTGGAAGGGTGGATGGACTGTCTAATTTGAGCTTGGTTTGAGAAGGCTTTTCACATTCTTTTGATTTCTATTTACAGCTTCTGATCCCTGATGGTTTGCAGTTGGTCTGCCCCAAAATCAAAATCTAACTCTCTTCAATTGACAGCACACTCAGGTGACTTTATAGTTAACCTTCTAGTGTTAACTGTGATCTTAGTCAAATTTAGGTCAGATTTCTCAACACTCTTATGCATTGGTGGCATTTTCCTTGGATCGAACTTTTAGTATCTGCTGGAATGARCATTTGTGAGGGAAGCCTGTGGAACAGAGATAGTAAGAGTAAAGATAGTATCCTGTGGCTTCATTTTGCCATGTTGCAGCACTGACAGGCAGGGAGGCATGACCTTGCTGAGAGAGAGATTAAATTCATCACCTGTGGAGTGGTGTAATGACTGAGTGAAGGAGAAGCAGGAAGAGGGAGGGAAGGAGCAAAAATGTGCCAGCAGCAAGGATGCAATTCTTGGTCTGTGCTGTTGTCGAACTAAGTACTGCATTGCATCATCTGGAATTGCCAAATGAATGTTTAGGGAGTTTAAGTATTAAGAGAATAGATGCTAAAAGCTGTTTTCACTGAAATATAAYGCCTAACCATTTCCTGTGGTTTTGCAGTGTTGATGCTAATGCATTGCATGTTTATGTATACGTTTTTTGTGGCCTTATTGCAAGCTATATTTATATACTGCTGACACTTTGTTCAAGGCCTTGAGCTCATTGTTTATGGGGAGTGTCGGAAATCCCAGGATATATGACTGTGGTTACAAGCGCCTTTGAAGACCTTGTCATTGATAGATGTGCAGCAGAGCTCAGCATTCCCACGTACCGAGGAGGAGGGGACTTGTCCTTGGGGTGTGTGTATGAATATGCGTGTACGTATGTGTCTTCTTATGTTAATGCCTACATAATTCGATCTTAACATATGTTTCTCTGCCTTGCCTGGTGGGGAAYGTGCAACAGCTGTTGAAGCTGTGTAGTCTGGCTTGTGGTAGTTGTAATAAGCCTCTGACGAGTTATTCTAATCTCAAATTCTAAATAAATTAGGTGCTCATCAAAAACAGTTCCATTGCAGACTAAATTACAGAGGTGGTTGTCAGTAATATATCAACAGTTCCTAGAGCAGGCGTTCACGGCTCTTTTTTTTTTGCCTTTCCACATCTTTCTCTGCACTCTTCCAATGAATTCTGTGGGCCTCAGTTTCCACCTTGAATGCAGAGGGCAGCATAAAGATGAGCAAATCAATAGCTACCTATATACAACTCCATGCACACCCGTGTTTCTGTTTCCTTCTAGCCTAGTCGTCTGTTACTTTGCTGATCTTGTTTTCTTCAAAGCTACGGACTGGAAAGAAAGTTCATGTTAAGAGAAAGTGATTTCTCCCTTGGCTCAGAGGTGGCTTACTACTTATTTGAGCGTGTCATTGGAGCAAGCCTTTGAATGCTCTCTTCTGTGCGCCCATATGCTGTGAATGCAGACACCATGGTGTATACACTAGCAAATAAGCTTCCGCTTAGAGTAGCTTCTTGGCCTGAGTTGGGGCTGAATAGAAGTAGAAAAATACATTAAGTGTAAAATCCAAAAATGAGCAGACTGCTGCTTCAGGGAGGCTTCACTGAAGCAAAAAAAAGGGATATATTCGATGTATCAGGAGAGAGTGTATAAAAGATGATGGAAAGAAAAAAAAGGTGGAACTGTCAGAAAACTTATTTTTTGGAAAAAAAAAAAAAGTGGAAGTGTCAGAAAAGCTTCCATAGCCAAGAGGTGAAAGTATAGAATTGTAGAAAAAAATGAGGTAAGGATTAAACAAGATTCCTATGGAGGATTTGAGCACTGTGTGTACAAAGGAATTACCTTCAGAATGGGATAAAAATGCAGTTTCTGAAGATTTTGGGGAAAAACCCATGATTTAGATATGTGTGCTCTTTTCCAGGCTTAGAACCTAAATTAAGGCTGAATTTCTTTTCTACTCAAGTATCTTGGTTCAGCATCTTTTGTATGTAAGACCTGTTTCTTTTAAGAACTGTAGTTTAAAGAAGTAATTAATTTCTGGTTGGGCCTGATATTCACAGCGTAGATAATATTCCATTAAAATTGGTCAAAAGGAATTAATGTTCGGTGGCTACAATGTGCTATAATGTAAATTCCAGAACAGAGAGATAACAGGTTGTGCACTGCTTTTTATCCCTTCCACCGCACACATAGTCATTACTAGTCCTTGCAGTGGAGGGGAGAAAACTCCGTGCCACATTATTCTGCTGGGAGGGAATTTAATGTAGYTGTGTGGCTTTTAAGACTTCATGATGATGACATGATGATGATCTGCCAGAGGTTCATCTTCCTTTGTAGATTAAAATCTGTAATTTTTCTTTCAAAAAAAGAACCCAAAAGCAACTTGAGTCACCCCAGAAGAAAAAAACCCAAATCTTAGGGATTTAGAGTGAGAAGTTATTATACGTTGCTAATTGCAAGACAAAGTGTAGTCAAGCATCAGCATTCTCCTGTGGAACCATTTTCACACATCTTGATGTAAGTAAGGCTTTGCACATGGTGTCAAGGCAAAAACTTYGGTGAAATTTGTCTTGAAGGCGGTCGGTAGTCCCCAAAACAAGCAGTCGAATACCAGTAGCAGTCTTTATTAAGGAGTATTAGTAGCTTTGCCACTAAAAGATTCAAATGGCTCTCTATGTAGACAGCACCCGTAGATATGGTTCAACAGCATAATTTTATTTGGCCTATGAAAAATGTAAAACAAAAGTCGTCTTGCCCACTGTGCTTCTCCCATTCTGATAATTTTGCTCATGTAGCATCTAGCYTCCGTGGGTAAGTGTTTGGTTGGTTGGCAGCGAGTCTGGCTGCCTGGAAGAGAATTGCTGACAAACCTGCCRTTTCATTAGCAGACACGTCTGTTGGGGAGGGAAGGTGAGAAGTTGTTAATTTAAAAGAAGGTCCTGAGGCATTTTAACTGTAAATCTATAGGGAGGAAAAAAAAAAGTAGCTGCAAATCCAGAAAACTCATTTGTAAGGCATGGACTTACTGTGCAGTAAGTTTGAGGAGAATATGCTTTATTTGTGCAGTAAATTGGGGATAACAGTGAGGCACAAACTGCATGGTCTGCAGTTATTTATAGCACAGGGGAAGTTGCAAACAAGCTTTTTGCATTTTCYACCCTTTCGGGTACTTGCCTTTGTTCCTGCTCAGCTTGGTTTCACAGGACTGCAGCATTTCCAAGCTATAAAAGTGCATGTTATGAATGCACATAAGYGCTCTGATTTGCAGTTTCACTCCCATCAGAGTGACTGAGATGTTTAAAAATCCRCATCAAGACTTCTCCTCGATGTAGCCAACTGTCCAGCTCTTTCCTCAGGCAGGCTTGCCCCTGAGGGAGAWCTTTACATTTAAGCTTTAAACAGGTTGATATGTTTGTGATAACAAGGAGGAATGGTCTCACAGACAAGTATGAGTGATTGCTGGTCACCCTTTCTATTTTGAGACCCTTTGGGACAAGCTCTTTGTTTTGTGTTTGAGAAAGGAAGACAAATATTTACCTGTGGATTTCTTTTAATGAGYCTTCCTGGCAAGATGGGTGGCTAAGTATGCAGAAGATGAGTTTGCAGCTCTATCCGAAGCTTTCGGTTGCTTTGCAGAGTTGAGTCTGCGCAAGTATTGGTGTGTCCCTCTAAGGACACGTGTGTGCCCCGGTTGTGGTTTTAAAATAGCCATCCGTCTGGGCTCACTTTGATTTGATTTCGCCTTGCCCCCTCTCACCATGTGTTCTGGTAAAAAAGCACAAGGAATGCTACAACCTCGGCTGTCATTTACTGTCTGCTACAGTGAAGCAGCTCAGACAAGTTTCAGGGCTGGTTTGGCTGAGTTTCCTCAAGCTTCATGAAACTTCCTGGACATTTCTGATTCTTTTTAACATTGACCGCTTTTGTATAAGTACCTGCAGTCAGCCAGAGTTGCCTTTCTCCTCCCTTGTTCCCAACACAAATTGCTTCCTCAAGGCTATCCACACCCAGGAGGAGGAAAAGAAATCAGAGTGCTTCAAAATCCAGTTATCATCMCTTATCACTCCACTGAATCAAAAGAGTTTCTGTCCTCTCAAGAATATGATGCAGAAACTACTTCTAATGGAGCAATTGGTGAAAGTCTCTTCCAATGCCAAGGGTGAACTGCTCCCAAAGTTCCTGTTCGAGTACCAGTCATATTCACCATCGTGCCACAGCTGCCGCGCTGAAGGAGATGAGAAKGTCAGGCTCAGGACAGCAGTGCTTTTATCTGGGTAGCCTTTTTGCTGTCAGGACTCTTTTACACCTTCATTTTGCCTGACACCTACTTCCATTTGGGTATGCGTCCAGTGTCTAGGAAATACTGAAGATTTGTGATGAACTCCAGCCCTTCCAGGTGTTAAGGAACTGTCCTTCAGCCTTCCCGTAGTGCTGTCACTGCAGTTCATAGAATCACAGATTCATTATGGTTGGAAAAGATCTTCAAGATCATCAAATACAACTGCAGACCCATGACCATCGTGCCTGCATGGGAAAAAGTTGRGAAACAACAGCTTTGTAGGTGTGCTGTGAGGTAGGTGGCTGTTCATGAGYGCTCTCAGCAAAGGCCTTTCAGCCCCAGAGCATCTCAGAGTTGTTCTGGAACTGTGCCTGTGTCAGTCTCAGGTGATTCCCAGGTTGCACCTACATTTGGCAATTAATCTTTCTAAATGTGGGCGTAATGCCAAGAAGCACGATGATACCTTCTTCTGATGTCCACAGTCTGACTCTTTTTTTATTAACTTGACAGGACCGAAACTTAAACTCTGTCCTGTCAATTTTACAGCTGTCCCTGSTTTGTTGAACTGCCGTGTTATCTGATCACAGGAGACCTGGGAGCATTGCACAGCGTCTCCACCTATCATTTCTTATCTGCCTTGATGTCTGTGGGAGAGGTTGCTGCATTTCATCGGTTACACAGGCTGTGGCTCTCCGCAGGGTGTGGTGATACTTGAATCAGCTGTGTGGAGGAAAGTTTGACACACAGTAAACCCTTGGCTCTTGATCTTGTGATGTTTTGGGAGAGCTTTCCTTCAGTCTTGTTTTAACAAAGGCACCTGGCACCTTTTGCCTCTTCTGTCAAGAMGGGCTGCAGCTGCCAACCACCTGTAGCAAGACTCGACTGAGGTGCATGCTTAGACTCGCTCACAGTAACTGCTTTCTCTTCTCAGTACACCTTCTTAGGCTGAGGGGTTTCCCAACATACTCCCTGCATCTGCTTTGGAAGTTTTTGACTCCCAGAGGAGAGTTGAGCTCTGTGGGTAAGACCAACCTTTKAGCCCTGCCTAGACAGATGAAGTGACACAGGCAGAGATGCAGTCAAATTGGACAGCGATGCTGTATTTTCCATGTCTGAGGTAGCTGGATGCATATATTGTAGGAACAATATGTGTTTTCCCATATGGTTGACTTCCGAGGACACCTGAGACTTCACTTGAAGCCCTGCTGTGCCAGCAAACCCTTGGTACAAATCAAAAGGTCCAAAGCAAGAGTTTATGGCCCCTGGCCAGTAATGTTAAAACTGCAACAGGAGGCAAACAAGATACCTTGATTCATACATGTGCTGACAAAAAGATTGGTTCAACATGCACACGGCTGTGGTGAGTTATAAATCTAGCGATTGCGTGCTATCGGAGCAACTTCACAACTTGCCTGGGTTTTTAATGTGTTGAGTGTATTGCCTTTTCTACTGGCAACACSCAAGGAAGAGAATTGTTCCTTTAGAGGATTTAAAAAAAAAATAAAAAAGTGACTTAGCCTGTGTTCCCATAGAAGCAAGCAGAATGCCGGAGTGCCTTAACAAGCAAGTCGCTGTTTGTTCGATGACAGGTTTGGTGCTAATTTTGCTGCTGTCTGTTCCTGTTTGTGTCTCGGCCTTGCAGATGAAAGCCACCGAGCAGCGATTAGCTCAGGCCCTGCTGAAAAAGCAGTGGGTTCTGAAGAGCAAGAACTCTCGAGCATATTACCCTCTGGCGCTTTTATTTTATTTAGCAGGTGAAAATGTTCATTGAGCCGGAGTTCATTTAGAGCRGTACCCCAGCAGACTGCAGCAGCAGTATGAGTTACCAATCGCTTGCAGTGCAAACAGGAATCCTTTCAACCCTGCATCGCCTCTGCTCAGGAGCTTGAGCCTCTTGAGCGGTGCTCTAGGTAGCTCCCTGGGCCTCTCCTTTCCCTCCAAAATCCTGCTCGGCATCCCAGAGTAGATRATTAGTCCCCAGATCGTATTTATAATATACATTCCCATTGCATTTGGCACTTGATTCTAGTCCTGTTATTCAGAAGCAGGGGAGTTCACAAGATTAGACCCTGTTAACTGGCAAATTAATGGAAATTGGAGTGTGTGCATCCTTTTGAGGATGTATTTTCCTCTCAGGAGCTTTGGCTGGGAGGCTCAGTGGTGAGATGCCATGAGGAGTTTCAACTAATCCTCTAATGGACAGGACTGGGGATGAGCACATCTATCCATATCAATTAGCCCAGTGGTTCACCAAAAAGCTTCTGTTCCCYGAGAAGAGTTTTCTGATGTTGAATAGGACTTTTTTCCCTGTGCTTCAAAGCGGGTGCTTCTGCAGACCAGAACCTCGCGGGGAGGAGAGGTTCCCTCTGGCCCCGTTACGTGCCGAGCTAGCRAGGGACCCACCTCTGATGCCACCGAGGTGGCTCAGGGCTGGCTGCCTTCGGCCTGGCAGCAGCTGCGGGAGGGCAGCTCCCATCCAAGAGGGTGCATTGCAGCCGCCGGGTTTATCAAAAATGCAYGTGTTAAGTGACGGGTTAATTACAGCGAGCAGCAGTGAGAGGAGCTCGGAAAAGGGCTCTGAGGAAAGCTGCCAGCGGTCTGTCGGCGGACCAGTCCGTGCCAGCCCTTCTGGCACCGTGTACCCGAGTTAGCGATGCTGCCCGCCCTGCCCAGGACAGATGGGGGAGAACGTCCTGCGGAGTGCATGTCAACCCCTGCTTTGCCGGTGCTGTTTCTCTGGGTGTTTTTCCGCTTCCCATCTCCTCCTATGCGACATGGGGGGTTGTTTTTTCGGTGTGTGTGTTTGGAGAGGGTGCATTTGTGCTCGCTGGTCCCTTCAGGGGTCAGGGCTGGTGCGTGGGGGTTAGTTCCCTCCTGGCACTGTCTGAGACCGGCCCTGGGTTTTTGCCCAGCGGGTGCCTCACTGGGGGAACAAGCTATTTGGCTGCAGACAAACAAGATCTCTCTAATGGAAACTCTATTGATTGACGGGAGATAAATAAATGCTGTTTTTCTGCTCTGAATAATGGTACAGCCACAGCCCTCTTTGTTTCTTTCCCCTCTGAATTTGGTGTGTTTGCTATGGCTTTCTACCTGTGGGTAAGATGAAACTACTTTTCCACTCCCTGCTCTTTATTTCACTTGTCTGAAATCTTTTGGCTGCTTGAAAGGATGTGCRGCCTCAGAGCTGGAGAGCTTTTGTCACGTTGATTAGTCAGTTTAGTTAAGGCACTAGAGACCTTTGGCATATGCTGCCAAGAGATGAAAATGATTATTATTATTTGCCCACTTCACAGACTGACTGCAAGGATTAATTCATGTTTGTAAATTGCTTTGGAGATTTAAAGCTCTATACAAGCACTAAAGATTATTGCTTTCTAATTCTTTAAGGTAATATAACTTTTATAAGGACTTTTAGCCTTGAAAGTGTCTTGGAAATKATGAGAGCCAAGTCCCTTTGAAATTAGATATACTTCTTATGTTTAAGATAAACACCAGCCACATTACTGAGGAAAAAAAAGAGAAGAAAAAAGGAGAAAGGGATTTAAAAAAAAAGGCAGTGGCAAATTCTGATAGTGCCTCTTCTTTTTTTTCCAGGAGTCCAATGTGCTGATTGCTGCTAACAGTCAGGGTACAATTAAGGTAAGTTATTTCACACACCTTCTCTTTAAACATTTAAATCCGTTTTCAGTAAAGATCAAGGTTGCAGAAACTGTACAGCCAGGAGAAACCATTAGAGAAGGTCATCCCAACTGTGAATGCTCGCAATACAAATGATGTATTTGCCTCTGGCCCATAGAGGAGTGAGCAGACAGCAGAAAAGCAAAGAGGCCAAAGTAGACCAAAGGTGTGGAAAAGATGCTGGCAGGTCTGCAGCAGCCACGGTACCSCTGCCACATGTGCTGCTTTCTTTTAGTCTTATGAAACTGAGATCCCCTTTCTCCTGATTCTTCCCCAAGTCCCTGTGATGAGAGCAGCTCCCTGGAACCACACCAGGTTTGATAACCTGAACATTTCTGGTTTTTCAGTGATTCTTTTTTTTCCAGGATTGAAGAGAATCCTAAGCGGTCTGTTTGATTTGCATCAATATATTTTTTTCTCCTTTTAGGGCCACTTCTGACTATTAGAGTGACATGGTTACTTCTGCTGTTGCGAAGTGTAGCGCTGTAGTCTCTGGTTCCTAYGTTTATTTAGCAAGCTTTGGAATTGGCTACTTAGTGCTTCAGCCACTTGCTTCTTAATATAACGAGCAAAAATGTCATAARCTTAGGATACCTTTAAATGAATGCAGCAGCAACAGTAGAATGATTATAAAGGAGAGATTTTGCTGATGCACTTTGGTTGTTAATGAGAAAAGGCAGAGAGAAAAATGTGTAAACAGCCAAAGTTATTAGAATGCTGCTATTTCTGTTGGAATTTATCAGAGCATGGTGGAGTCGATCTGACAGTGTCTGGGAAAGGGCTGGGTTTGCTCTTCTGGTGTGGGCTCAAACCCAGCCCAATCTGGAGGCAGATGCTGTATCTATCAATAGCATCGAGACCTAAGGCCTCCTAAAGCTCTGCCCTGGGAATACATCACATACCTAGTGCACATACAACCYGAGTCACCCAGAAGATGACTCCCCRGCTTGCAGTTTTTCTTCTGCTGTCTCTAGTGGGGGAGATCACGCAGTCAGAGGCTACTCCATAATTGAATGCAAGTGCAAACAGAAAGGGCTGAGAAGGGCAAGTCTTTGACCTCCGTTACAAAATATCAGATAGCTGGTTCGCTGGGATCAGAGAGAATGAGGCAGCTGGACAGTCCTGCATCTCGCCATGATTCATCACAGTGTGAACAGGCATCGAAGTCGAGGTTCTTGCCAAGGGCTTGTCACATTGGTGTCACATTGCTGCCTGCTGGTGAATAAAGGGTGGAGACAGAAGAGTCAATCCCTGTCCTAATAATCTAAATACTGATGTAGGAAACAATGACTGATATAAATTCCTGTTCTGAATGTCTCATCTTTCCTATTAATCAGGTACTGGAGCTGGTATGAAGGGTTTTCTCTCAAGGCATGAGGTACTTGGTCCTGCTGATAGGCTACAGTGTTCATCTGGGATCATCAGTGGGGCAAGAAACCGAAGCAACCTTGATGTTCCTCCCCAAAACCACCATGTTTGGGTTTTCTTTTTTCCATTTATGAACTTCTTAGGACATTCTGATACGCTGGAGACACCAGTGAACTGTTTGCCATCAACATTAACTCCACAGACTTTGCTGCTGCTGGTGGTGGTATGGTTGTCTAATTTTTATGATAGGAAAATAAATTCTTTTAAATAAAAACAAAAAGGAATAATAAAATTTATTGAGCCACAAGCTGAAGCTGGAAGATTCTCTCTTGTTGCATATGGGAACAGATTACCTGGGAAGGGAGCTTACAGGACCACACAGGGCTGTCCTCAGTTGCTCATCTCCAGTTATTTTWATCTGGACTGTTCCATCCCTAATGGAAAAAGAAAGTCTCTAAGCCTTATCTGGACACTTAAGCAATTTGCATTAAGATGACATAATAATATGGTTTAGTTGTTCCTTTTGATTTTTAGATGCATTAAATGTGCAAGCCAGGTTGACACCTCTGGAAACTGAAGTCCTCTGGTTATCAAGAAGAGAATGGCAGCTTCCCGTTCCTCCTGTCCTTTTGCATCTGCCTTGACCCTGAAGGAGCTGCTCCTAAGGAGAGGAGTAAATTTGTCCTTCTGTCCTCGCGAGCCTGAGCCTCTGCTGCCCGCCACCACAGTTGTGCTGAGATGATTTGAACTGCAGTTGCCTGGGACCTGGACTGACCTCACCAAAACGCCATGGGATGATGATCTCCTTCACCACTGACGTGGCTGTGCTTGACTATCTCARCTAGAGAAGGAAGTTTCTAGATCCACTTACCAAAGCCCTGCACCACTTAACCTCCTGCGTGGTCTAATAACATTTGCCCCTCTCTGAAAAGTCATCTGTGGAAACCAAGCATTTTGGATGGTGTAAGAAGAGGGGGAGTGGAGTCGGTTTGTAATGTGTTTTCAGAGCCATGGTATAAGTAGCCTTATTTTTAATGGTCGTGCATACACTTAATTGTACATATGGAGGGGGAATAAACCATGATGCGAAGAGGTGTCGTTGCTTTGTTGGCAGAAGAGCTGGTGGCAGGAGGGAAGAAAATGCAGCCAATTCTCACCAAGAGCAGAGCTGCCTGTGTTGTTCCCGGTACTTTTTAAGCTTGAAAGTGGAATTATTGGGCGCAGTGTCTATTTCTAGCTTCATGTGGCAAAGGTGCAGTGCRCACACTGATACCTGTAGGAGATGTTTTAATTTGCAAGCAAAATCTCTTAAAATTCATTCATGCTGCTAATCTTATCCCTGAGGTTGCGATTCCTGGGGCGGCTTGGAGTGTTGCTTTGCTCACATGGAGACTTGCTCTGTTCTCTGGCTACCTACCAAGCAGCTGTACCAATGGAAGGGGACTGTGACCCTTTGATCACAGGGCAGCAAAAGGAAAACAAGGGTGGACATGGGGATTTTTGGGTGGTCAGTCGTACAGCTGACTCGGTCACCAAATCTTCCCCTAGCTCACTCAACATTTGTGCCTGTGGCYCTGGGGGACTCTCGGTTCCCAAAGGTGTGGGATGCCTCCAGGGTTGATGTTGGCCTCTGGAGGCTTGTGCCTGGGGGATGAAGCCAAGGCTCCTCCAAGAGCTAGGTGGGCGCAGTTGGTGCTCCGTGTTTATGCTGTGGTTTATGGCATGCGATGGGAATGCAAGATCAAAGACGGGTGCGACATACTGTCTGTCCTGCTCTGTGGTGCTGTCTTCAGGTTCTCATGCTATGAGTCACCTGAGTTACTGTGGCAGAAGGAGACGAGACTGGTTCGGGCCAGCGATGGTTGCCAGTTCCCGGATCCGGCTGCGGCTGCGAGGGGATTTCCCTCAGCCGCTGTCTTAGCTTCCCTCCTCYTCACTGATTTACGCTGCAAGCGGCTGCTCTCGCGGCTCTTGTTTGTGCCCGTTGTTTTGACAGGGGCCCCTGAGCCCTGCTYGCCGCGCTCCCTGCGCCGCGCCGCTCAGCCCCGCGTTGACAGGGAGCGTCGTTCTTCCTCCGCCCCCGCGCCAGTGCTCTGTATTTGAGACTGAAATTACTCTGACAAAGCCGAGATCTTGGAAACGGGGAAAAAATAGTTATTATAAATGCTCTAAGGTTGCCGCGTGAATTAAACAGGGAAAACGACTTAACAGCAGCCTCCTCTATTCCTTAAGTTTTCATTTTGTTTCAATCACGATAAATGCAAATGTGGTGTCTGGCTCTAATTAGAAGCACAGCTGCTCACAGGTACAGGTTGATGACTCTTTTTTTTTCCTCATTCACAATTGTGATGTGTTCCTTATTTTAATGCCCTTAACTTACTTTCTTCCAGGTAACTCTGCAGCTGACATATGTAAGGTGCATAGTGTTACTTACTGTATTTTTTTWAATGTTTGGTTAAGCTTCTTTCAAAAGAACTTGCCTTGTCCTGTCCTCTGGAGCAGAAGCAGCSGGGATAGTCTTCCTCCTCCCAAAAGCTTCCCTTTGATCTATGTTTCATGTTCACCTAGGGAAGAGTTAGTGSAAAGAAGTAGCCCTGGGATAAGATCATGCCTCAGGTGCCCTCCCGGTTCCGTTGTTTGTAACGRGGCTGTTTGTGCCATCGGAAGGGCCCCTGCAAGGGGACCCTGCTCAAAGGAGGGCTCGCTTTGGAGTTAGGTCAGCTGGCTCAGAGGCTTCAGGATGTCCAAAACTTGACTGAACAAGGACAGGAATTCATTAGGTCAGTGAGGAAACCCGTTCCAGTGCTTAGCTGCTCTTCCTGAGAAAATTAACTGCAGGTAGTGAGTGCTTACCCTTCTTATCCCCAGTTTCCTATTTGAGAAAGCGGGATTGCAAAAGCCGTGGCTTGTAGCTGCACCAAACCARCTTTGCATCTGGAGTTTGTGTCCCTGGGAATGCTGGTGGCTAGGATTGGCTCTTTAAGAAAGGACCTAGCAAACCTGCCTCCTTAATTAATTTTAAAGCATTTAATGGAAGCGCAGGAGGAACATGCTTCAGGGCTAAAAAGTTCATCGCGGGAGAGAATCGAAAGCGATGGTCAAGGGGAAATTCAAATTAACACCAATATGTCGGGGTCCTTAAGCAGCGGGCGTCGAGGCGCCGCCGATGCCTGCGTTCAACCCGAGCGCAGGATCCTTGTTCGTTTAGAATAGTCTTGTTGAGCTGTGCAAGGGCAGAAAGGCAGCGGCAGGTAATTGCAAAGGCAGGTCCTGCTCCTTGCTCGGAAGCGCTCTTTCCAATAAAGGGCCTTTTCCTTGCTCTCCTCTGCTGCAGGGAGCAGCATTGGGGCTCTGCACCTCTTCTCCCCGCTTCTGGAAAGGCAGTTGCAGCCCAGGTCTGGGCCAGCTCCACCAGGTCAACCTGGTTTTGTGCCGGTTTGGCTTTCAGGTTCTTGAGGTGGGATCTCAGTTACCTTCTCGCACCTGGTAACCTCAGTTAYTTCTTGCACCTTCTTGCGCCTTTGTTCAGCTCTAAGGCAGTACTGGGGTATTTATTCCAAGTCTTCAGTGTCTTTGTTAATGAAATAAAGTACTTGGCTTGTTTAAAAGAAAGACTTCCTCTGCAGCACCTACTAACAGRCCATTTCAGTTAAGTAGGTTTGGCCAAAAATGGTGCTTTCAAACAGATTGAATCTTTCTAGTTTAGCTCTCGTTCGCTCCCTAGAATTGGGCCTGACGGATGGTTCAGCTCAGCAGAAGCAAGGCCAGGATTTGCAATAGAAAATTGGGAAGGAAGGAAGGAAAATGAGCGGGGAGCCAGCCCCAAGTTTTCACCCTCTCTCAAAATGAACCACGGTGAAGCTTCGCACGTAGGAGTTTTCTTCCTTGGCTGCTCCCTGAGGAAAGTGGGTTCTCCTTGGGGAGAAGGTGATTCCGGTGCGGTTGATCGGGCCCATGCTGCCCCTTCCTGGCCCTGCTGCAAGCCCAGGCCCTCCTGCTCYGAGGGGCGCAGGGCATCCCCAGGGTGCTCCTAGAGAGCCCTTTCCCTCCTGCTCTGAGCACCTCGGAAGCACCCGGGGGAGGCAGCAGCAGCCTGGCCTCAGTGCTGCCCTTCAGGAGCTGTTTTGGCATGGGGCGATGAGGAAGGGACAAGGGTGGCGATAGGGCCCCTGCTGGGGCAGGTTTGGGGCCAGCCGGCTCGGGGACGCTGCTGGGCGCCCTGCTCCTCCTCATGGCCACCCTGTGCACCTCGGTGGTCCCCGGGGATGCCCCTGGACAGGACCTTTTCCTTGGGAGCAGCCTCAGGAGCCACGTGCAGCTGGCCTGGGTGTCACTTACCCCCCTGGGGACTGGTAGCAGTTTCCCTAGGAAACCAAAATGACCCCTCACTCCCGGAGTCCTGCAGAGATTGGGTCACCAGCACCTCGGCCAGCCTCAAGTTTGTCCCCGTGGGCTCATCCTGGGGGCTGCCCTTGCATGTAGGACGCCCTGGTGACCGTCCCTGCCCGGGATGGGGGCAGCAGGAGGACGTGCCAGCCCAGCTCGCGGTGTCCTCCGTCTCCCCTTGCCACAACCACAAACCGTCCTCAAGCTGCCATCGATCTGCAAAGCGGCCCGTGACTAATGGGCCTCGGCGACCTGCAGCGGAGAGGGGCAGCGGCGCCGGCCCCGGCCTCCGAGGCAGGRGAGCGTCGCCCTCGCTCCGAAGCCCAGCAGACCGAGACGGCACCGTTGGCGTGGCCCCCAGCAAGGGCGACACGGGAGGGCGACGCGGCCCTTGTGTCGGAGCGAGGGCTGGAAGCCGGGGACCAGGGGTGGCCGTATCCTGCTGCGTCCTGCCCTGTGGACCCTCCTGAGGGTGGTGACCTTGCCCAGGCCTATGTGCCCACCATGGGGACACCAAGTGGGACGGGTTCCTTTGTGGGTGGCCTGACTGCATGCACGGGTGCACCAGGCAGCCCGCACCAAGGAGCCCGGCTGTAGCGAAGGTGTCGTTTCATCTTAGCCTGCTCTGCCCGCTTGGAGCTTGGTGCGGCAACAGAAGAAAAAGGCCAATTTCCAAACTGTTTAAACGCAATGAGAAATAATGATTTTTGCGTTGCTGGCAAAGGGCAATGGAGTCRAGGTAGGGAAATCTCAGAACGGTATCTGCTTGCAGGCTCGTGGTGCTGCTCCCCTGGACACTGGTTAAATGGGTGCACCCAAGCACCCAAGCCTCAGCCTCCAAGGTAGAAAWCCCATTGCAACGCTCCATGCAAGCGAGGGAGACAGCGGCCTCTGCACCGGGTCTCAGAGCAGCGCCCGCGTTTGMAGGGCGCTCAGGTGACCTCCTGCCCTTCCTGCCCCAGCTTGCATTCACCTGCGAGCGGAGAGGACGTCTCGGAGCGCCTCAGCAGAGGGGCCGAGCTGCGCTGTGCCCACGGCCAGCCTGCCGCTCGCTCGGGGTCCTCCTCTTCTCATGAGCTGACCTGGAGCTCCAACCAGCCGTGGGCAGGCAGTTGGATCGGGTGATCCCTAAGGCCCCTTCCAGCCTATGGTGCCTGCGACCTTGTGCGAGCAGGATGAGTTTCTTCATTTCCAGAGCCCTGTGTGGAGGCAGCTGTGGCAGCATGGGGATGGGAGGGGACGTGTTCCTGGTGTTCACAAGGGGACGACATGAGATGAGTCRCACAGCACTTGTCTGTTTCTCTTAACCAGCTCCGGTCGTTCCTTGGATCGCCTTGAGCGAGGGGATTGGGCACAGCGCTGAGGCCATCCTCGAGGAGCAGGACGAGCAGCCTCCAGCCAAGGGATGGCCCAGAGARGTCTCCAGCAAAGCCCTACAACCTGTTTGCCCAGGCTGTTTTTCTGCTGGGAGCATTCCACACTCAAGATGATAGCGGAGACTGGGGCCTGGCGTTCCCCTCTTTCCCCTTCCGTGGCTGAAGGATTGACATACTGAAGTACTGAATCGGAGCTACCCTGAGGACGAGGATGCATGGTCCTCATGGGCACTATGGTGCAGGCACCACAACCTGGCTAGCTCCAATGCAGGGAGAGCAAGGGCACGGGAGGGCCCTGGTGRTGTGACACCCGGGCGCGATAGTTATTGCAGAATAACCAACACGCGGGAAGCGTTTGCACAAAGCAGCGCCGAGAACCATGTGTGTTGTTCACCCGAGCRCTCGTGGCAGAGCAGCAGGGCTGGGCCAGGAGGGATCTGCAGTGCCTGGGGCCAGGGCGCCCTCTTTACCCCTGACCCAAAAGGTCTGGGGAGGAGAAAGGGGGACCACCGGCTACAACCGCTTCCCCTGCCTGATTTCCTTCCCTCCTTTTTTATTTATTTATTTTTTTCTTCCTTAAGAGATTAATGGCCCCTCTTCGTCTCCTAATGTGACTGYGCCTTACGAAGCCTCAGTCTCATCCTTTAAATTATCTGCATAATAAAATATGTATTCAGTGATTTCAGGTCATAATTTGATGAAAAAGAGGGAAGGGAATGATGGAGCAGGGCTGCTGTCGTGTTCTGCTCTCAGGCGTTTATCATCATCTTCCTTTTTTTCTCCTCTTAATAGCCTGRTTGCGGCGGAACAAGGGGCAGCCGCAGCCCCTCGCGCTCCTCTCTGCTCCACGGCGGGTGCGTCGTTGCTTTGAGTGCAGCTCAGGCTTGGGAGTCCCCATCAGGGTCAGACGTAGCCGGCGCTGGGGCAGTGCTGTGGGTGGCCGGTGCCATGGCTAGAAACGCTGAGCAGGCAAGGACGGATGGGCAGGAATGGTGGGAGAGCTCTCCCAGCTCGGGAGCATCCCAGGCTCTGTCCTGGATGGCATTCCCGGTCTGYCTGTCTCCCTGCTCCTCTGCCCYGTGTGKTATTTCTCCTCATCTCCCTGCACAGAGCCTCTGCCTTGGAGCAAAAGCTGGAGCTCCTTGGGGTCCTTCTGGGCTGGGGGGCAGCCAGACCCAAGATGCCACCTRAGATGCCACCGGCTTTTCCCCAGGCTGTTTAATGCCACTGCCTCGGCCTTAAGACTTCATCCCCTCCAGACCCATAAGTGCAGTCGCGCTGGGGGCTCTGCAGAGCCACCCTCTTCTAAGAGGCGTTTTACAAACAGCGGTACCCACGGCAAGCTGCCTGTCGGAGCCCTGGGAATTCACAGGGATGCTGAAGAGCAGCCGGATTTATCACTTGCATAAAAACACCAGGCAGACGGCGCATGTCGTCACGGAACAACAAAAGCAAACGCCCGCTGCACACCGAGGCCCCGCTCCGGGCTCGGGGCCCCCCTTCAGCRCCGCTCTCCCTGGGCGCCCGGGGTCCAGGGGCTGCCCCGGACCAAGCGCCACTGCTGTGTCTTGGGCCCCAGCCCTGCCGCTTGCTCCGGCTCTCCCAGGCCGGGTTTCCGGCTCCGCGGTCTCCCGCAGCTCGCTCCTTGGTCTGTCTGCCTCCCYGCGCTGCCTTTTCCTGCTCACCTGAGAGCCTGTGCCCGCGCTCGGCTCTTGCAGGACAGAAGATCATTTGATTTTGATTGCGGGGTGTTAGATGGCTTTTAAGGTTTGGGTTTATTGCTCCAGCGGTTACAGTCAAACCTTCTCAGTATCTCCGGTTCCCTCTTAGTACCTGGCACCAGGGGCCCAGCGTGGAGCCTGCACGGGGCTCTGCTGTGCAAAAGGTAGTTCATGCCCTCGCCCCTAATGCAGACAGGTGGAATCGGAGAAGATCTGCTTGTAACTCTTCACCTCGGTGGAGGACGACACRTGTTTAACGCTCTGCTGATGCAGCCCGGGGACCCCGCTCGCGCTTCTGCCTGCACGTGGTGCCCGCCGGCAGCACCGGGCGATCCCACCGGGCGCACACGGACCCGAGCCGGAGCTTCCCCTGCCCAAATTGCCTGCAGTGGGAGGAGAGGTGAAAGCTGCCCGGGGTCCTCCCTGCAAGGGGCCCTTGYTTCACTCGGTGTGCCTGGGGAGGTGCTTTGGAATGACCCATCTTGGCWGGTGTGCCTAGCTGTCCCTCATAATCCTCCTCCCTTCCCTGCCAGGGATGGGGTTGGTCACCCTGGCCCCGACRGCAGAGCTGCCTCACAGCCCCATTCGGCAAGAGCAGCCCTGCGCCCCTGGCTCCTGCCCGGAGGCTGCAGACCAGGGTTAATAACCTCGGGTTTTGGGCGCTCGCAAGGGTCCTCCCTTGGCCCCATGGGCACACGCGCGTGCGCAGGCGAGTGCTCAACCCCTTTGGATTTAACTGAAGGATCCCAGCGTTGCTGATGGGCTTCACATCTCGCAGCACGCTTTGGTTTTGCACAGGCCGGAGGCAGACTAGGCAGCGTGCCCAGAGCAACGTGGGGAAACCGGGAAACGGGGTCCTGTCTCCGGAGCRGCGGGGACCGTCAGGGCCACCTTCTCACCATGGCTAGGGGAGGTCCTTCCTTGACCCCTCAGGAGCTGCGGGAGGATCAGCTGAAGGATYGGCTTGCTAGGAGACCACGAAGCACCTGTGGAAACCCTGTCTGAAGCTGCATGTGCAGTTAGCTGGAATTGCCCTTTAAGCAGCGGCTCACCGGCTCCGCTGGAACAAACCCTCCACCACCGCCAGCAACGCGGGTTCCTGTCCAGCAAAGACCTTTGCAGGGCTTCTTGCTTTGAATATGCGGATAAATTCCAAAGTCAAAAGGAATCAGAAACCTCTGCCTATGTTAAAATACAACGTTAACAGCCTTTTCTGAATCTTTGCTGCATTGTTTGGGCTGAGTGATAGTAATTGGTCGAATTTGTCTGGAATTCATAAACAGCTCCCAGTGGCTCCAAACCCGCAAAGAGGAAAGTCTCCGGAAAGTCTCCTCARACTCTCCTGGACATCTTTGAGGGGTCAGCTGCCAGGGACGGGATTTTGCAGGT
The DNA here is from genome assembly GCA_003342815.1 of Eudromia elegans. Lineage (NCBI taxonomy): Eukaryota > Metazoa > Chordata > Aves > Tinamiformes > Tinamidae > Eudromia > Eudromia elegans. The sequence goes on along the minus strand of PTEX01000368.1, from coordinate 95,251 downwards.
CCTCGGGGGGTTACCTGGGTGCCTGTGCAGCCGCCTCCTCCAGCCTTGCCTGGATGGAAGGCTGGGCACGACTCCGGCAGCCTCCGGGTGAGGGCGGCCCTTGGCGCCCCCCAAGTCGCTGCCACCRTCCCCTGCAGAAGCAGCTCCCTCTGCCCGTGCGGGGCAGTGCCCAAGGCAGGGAAGCCGCCACTAGTGACAGTGTCCTCTGCCGCTGACCTCTGGGGAGCGGGGGGGGATCTAAACCTTCCTGGGGGGAGGCTAACAGCCCTCAGACCAGACTGCACGCTGATTGACACCCACCGCTAGGARCAGGGAGCCCCGGACCGCTTTGCCGGGCTGCAGCATTTTCCATCTCCGGCCCGCTCCTATCTGGGCGCTTTGCCCTCTTGCCTGCCTGGTCCCACCTTGTGTTGCTCATTTCGGCGCCGCTGCCCCGGGCTGCTCATCCCTGTGCCCGGAGGGGCCGCAGCCCCGCGGGGGGGACGCGGAGCGGGGCCGCCCCTGCCCTGCGGGAGGCTCCGGTGGGAGGGGATGCAGCAGCAGCAGCGGCGGAGGGGGGAGCGCGGGCGGGATTCTCCTCCCGCCTCTGCCCACTAGGTGGCTGCTCGCGGGGAGCTGGGAGAGCCCCGAGCGGGGAGGGAAGGGAGCAGCGGGAAGAGGAGGAAAAAAAAAAAAAAAGAACGAAAGAAAGAAAAAGGAAAAAAAAAAAAAACAACAAGCTGCTGAAATTTAAGCAGGGGAGGGAGCGGCGGCGRAGCCATCCGACGCTGGCCGCTCCGAGCCGCAGCAGAGAGCGGGGCGGCCGGCGCCAGGCAGGGCGCCCAGGCCGAGCCCGGGCCGGGCCGGGCGGGGAAGGATTTGCCCCCGCTGGAGCAGGGCCGCCTGACCCTCGTCCCGGCTTCCTCTTCTCGGTCTTCCTCTTCTTCCCCGGCGGCGGCGGGAGACGCCGGCCCGCCCGGCGCCGCAGCCCGGTGAGTGCCCGCCCGCGCTCTCAGCACCGCGGACAGCGCCGCGCCCGCGCCCCGCGCTCCGAGCTCCGAGCTCTGCGCCCCGCGCTCCGAGCTCCGCGCTCCGGGGAGTCCGCGCCCCGCGCTCCGCGCTTCGAGCTCCGCGCTCGAGGGGGCTCCGAGCTCCGCGCTCCGAGCTCCACGTTCCAAGCTCCGCGCTCGAGGGGGCTCCGAGCTCTGCGCTCGGAGCTCCGCACTCCGGGGGCTCCGCACCCTGCGCTCGGAGCTCCATGCTCAGGGGGCTCTGCGCTCTGGGGGCTCCACGCTCCAGGGGCTCCACACTCTGAGCTCCACACTCCAAGAGTTCTGGGGGCTCCGAGCTGTGGGGTCTTCATGCTCCGCAGGCTTCACACTCCAAGCTCCGCGTTCCAGGGGCTCTGAGCTCGGCACTCCAGGAGCTCTGGGGGCTCTGCACACCAGGGATGTTGTGCTCTGCACTCCAGAGCTCCGCTGCTCAGGGGGTTCTGTGCCTCTGTGCATTCCCACTATGGGGCAGACTTACTCCCTTTCCCCCTCGAAGGTGCAGGGTAGCTGGGGGTGGCCGCGGAGGCCACTTGAGATGTCTGGAGAGGGGGGGCTCACCAGGCCCTCAGTGCGGAATTTAGTGGAGCTGCTGTGCTCAGCGCATTCGTGAGGAGGGGTACTAGCGTTGTGCATGCACTTGTTTTTTATTCTTTTAAGTAAGTTCCTTCTGTTATTTGGATGGGGTTAAAGAAATTTGGCTCCTGGCATCTGTGTGATGGATGGTCTGGGGAGGTCGTGAGGGGGCTGCATCCTGATATGTATTAAGGGGAAGTGCTGGGTTGGTCACATGAATGCTCTGTCCCCCGTCAAGCCCAGTGCTTGTTTCTCTTCACCCCAGTCCCTCCCTGCTGTGCTTCCCCTTTACTCCGGGCTGAGCCCCACACGTGCCTGGCCATCACCGTGTCCCTGGCTCGGGGTGGGCTCTGGAACACGAGCAGGGTGGGAACCCCACGGTCCAGCGATCCCCCCATATGCAAAACTGCCTCCTTCCCCAAGGTGCTGCTAGCACTTGCCATGGCCCCCCAGGCTCTCTGCTGAGCGGGAGGGTCAGTGTCAAGCTTCACTTCTAGCTGAAACCTCCACGCGAAGTTTGGACCTGGTTTTCTGCCTCTCCTGMCGGCTGCTCGGGGACTCCTTCTAGGCAGCTGCTTTGGTGGGGGTAAAACCCAGGCGTTGCCCCAGCTTTGTGCCCTCCTAGCTGAAACGCAGAGGGCGTGAACAAGGGACCCGTCGTTTTGGTGCATTTGGGGTTGAGGCAGAGCACTGAGCGCCAGCCTGGGGGAACACAGCGGAGGTCCTCCGCTGCACGGCGGATTTCCTAGGCCTTTCACCCCTCCTCCTGCTCCCTCTGCCTCCACAGGGCCTGTCTCCAAAGCGCTCRGGGCTGCCCTGCGAGAGGGGAAGGTGTTGGTGTTCCCACAGCCCGGACGCACTGGGCACAGGCCGTTAGCAGGACCTGCTCCAGCTCCCGGCGTTCCTGCTCTCCCGGTCTGCGTCCAGGCGCCAGAAGCGCCTTCACGGGGTGAATCGCGCTCAGGGAGCTGCACAGGGATTAAATGGCCCCTCCTGTGTCCGCCGGGGAGGGTTTTGCACCCTGGCTGCCCAGGCTGGGCCAGGCGCCTCYTGGGGACCCCGATGCCCAGGGGACGGCTCCATCCCTGCCGGCTTGTGGTGCCAGGGCCTGCCGAGCGGTGGGCAGGGAGGGCGGTGCTGCGGGAGGCTCCTGGAGAGCTGCTGCTGGCCCCGTCCCTGCTGCTTCCCGGGACTTGCGTCCGCGGGCGGGGAAACGGCAGCGCTGGGAGCCGGCGGGAGCAGGAGGCGGCAGCCGAGTGAGGCCCCAGCTCCAGTGTCGGAGGAGGAGGACGTGGGACGGGGCAGCACTAGGGAGCACCGCGGCTGGGCACGAGACGGGGGGACAGCGCAGGTGCCCACAGAGCCCTTGGCTCGGGGTGACGCTCCCCACCGTGTGCTCCACGGAGCCTCCCATGCCCTCCGGCAGGGAAATGCTCCCAAGTGGGGGAGCCGGGGCGGGCACCGCAGCATCATCGACACCGCGGCCCCTTGCTGAGCATGGGGTGCTGCAGCCCGGGGCGGGCTCGGCTCCGGTGCCTCGAGTCGCCCCTGCTCTCCCAGGCACTTGGACTCCCCTCTGGCRAGCGCACGGCGAGGGTGGCGAGCGCCAGGAACGCTGATTGGGGCGTGCGGGTGCACGGGGTGTGAAGCAGAGGTTTAAACACGTTATATAAACAAACACGAAGCGCTCGTAAACGCAATGGCAGATGAAGCTGCTCCGCTGATGGAGCACCCCAAACAGGCGAGAGAAGCCCTGAGCTGTGGCCTGGGAGCTGGGAGCAGCCGCCTCCCATTTAATTGCATCTGTAATGAGACAGGAAACATCAATGGCACCAGACTCAGCTGCCCCCACCCCACCCCATGGCCCATTCCCAGCTGTGACCCCTCCACCGTGTCCCTGCTCTTGGCCTCGCGTATCCCTAACTATGAAAACATCTCTAGCCGGCCCAAGGAGGCTGCCCCCATCCTGCGACGGGCTGRGCTGGGAGGAGAGCTGGAGGAACACCATGCGATGGCCGGGGTGGAAAGGCAGGTCGTTACCCACGTCGCAGCCCCTCTGAGGCGCCAGGGTGATGGCAGACCCCTCCTGGGAGCAGGGATGGAGCTGCCGGCTCCCCCCGTCGGGATTCGGCTTGGCCGGCCAGGCACGAGCCCTCTGTGCAGCCCTTCCTCAGGGCAGGGCTTGCCCAAGCGCCAGCCRGTGCCCGGCGGTGCTTGCAGGGCAGCCCAGGCCTTTCTGAAGAGACACCTGAACCAAACCCTGGGGCACCCGGCACCGCTGCGGGGGACTGTCAGCAAAGACTGAGCGGGGGACAAGGAGGGGGACTGTCCCTCTCTGGTGGCTATGCTCTTGCTGCAGTCAAAGGGAGCCRCTCAAACTGGGTTTCAGGAGGCCTGAAAGGACCTTCCCCTGTGTCCTTCAATGCAAGCTGAGGATGGGGGACGCAGCAGAGCAGGGCACATCCCCTCCCCACTGCGTCGCTCCTGGCAGGGCTCCTGCTCAGTGCCATCTGGGTTCGTACAGGTATAAAGGGAGGTCAGTGCTGCTCCAAGCTTTGTCAAACACAACAGCCAAGGCTCTCCCGGGCCCAGCTCCTGCAGCAGGAGGTCACCAGCGACGCCTGTGTTTGGGTCTGGCCTCGCAGCTGCCGACCCCATGACCATCCTGTGCAAACACAACACAACACGAGACATCAGACCCTCCCCCTGGCCTCATTCATACCCTTCCAAGGCCATTGCAAGAAATACCCCAAGCATCTCTTCTCAAGGGCAGCTTTGCGGAAGAGGCCGTGATTTGAGACGCCTCCCTTTGAGACCTATCCCAGCCCTGGGCCGCAAGCCCTGGCATTGCCAGCGGTGCTTGCACGGCCCGGTCAGGATGGCTCCAATCCCGCTCAGGCTGCTGCATGGGCATCCATGTGCCTTTTCCTCGGCCGAGCTGCCCGTGTGCCTGGGCTCTCATGAGAGGGCGTTTGAGCCACGTTGGTAGAAAGTGCCTTAAGAGGAAGAGCGTTGAGAGTGAGCCAGGGCCACCCATCTGCTCCAGCACGCCGGGGTACGCGGAGGCAAGTGAGGGGGTCCCCACCGGCCAAGGTCACGTTGCGCTGAGCCCCATCCTTCCTGCTGTGCTCCTGCCAGCGGGCTGGAATAAAGAGCCTGTTTGTGAGACGGGCAGATGGCTCCGGCGGCGGCGCGGGCGACGTGTCGTCTACGCCGGAGGCCGCTCAATGCCCTTCAGTGGCTCTTCTTGGCTTCGGGGCATGCCCGTGGCCGGGCTCTACCTCCACCTTTGGGCCGCATCTGTGCAGATGGCCCGGCCGGCTCCGGCTGCGTGCCCCAGTCCCGTGTGTTCTCCCTCGTGCTGAGACTCTGGGCAAAAGCCCTTTTGCAAAGCACGGCCGTTAGACTTATCTTGAATTGCACAGCTAATTCATTACGTAACGCGAGCACCGGGACTGCACTCGAAGAAGGGCTTCATTTAGTAAATAATTTCAGCCTGGGTCATTATTCCCCGCAGGCAGGGGCTGCAGCGGCGAGCAGCCCCTCTTGGTGCAGCTGAAAAGCTCCATTTATCCCCCATGGGCGCCTCGCTCAATCCGTGCCCTGTTCTCCAGCTAGGGCTCTGCGCCGCCCCGGGACAGCCCCGGCTCCGCAGCCGAGAGAGACCCCCTTGTCTGCCTTATCAAGCCAGCAGCGCCCAGTGTGCAGATGTTGGCACAGCTGGCGCTGCCGCGCTCGGAAACCCTCCGAGCGGGCCGGGGAGCTGGGGGAGCACCGGTTCTATCGCCCTACCCAGCGATCACTCGATAACCTCAATCAGCCAGGATGGATATTGCTGCTCAGTAATTGCACTGAGCATCTTTCTGCCCCTCGGCACTAACCGGGGGGCCGCTCTGTGCTCTCCATTTCTCCGTCCATATTTGCTGGATTTGGTGCACTGGTCATGTGGGATGGAGGGAGAAGGTCAGGCAAGGAAAAATGCAGTGGCTTCCTGAGGTCCTCCAGAAAAGAGGCGATGGGGAAGAGAAAACCCGAGGGAAATGCCCTGCTTGGTCACGTCCCCTCTCGCCCGCAAGCAGCCGCTCTCAGCCGGCCGTCTCCCACCCGACGTGTGTGCAGCCGTGCGCCCGTGCTCGTCTCCTGCGGGCTCCCACGAGCGCATTGCATTAGTCACAGTCTTAATTAACTGTGCCGGCACCAGCTCCGCTAGGTATTAAACGTTTGTCACAATCCAATTAAAAACTCCATCTCGGCGGGGCAGGTTTCACCAGCCGCGGCAGATTGATGCCTCGCGCATCCCGGGCGGGCAGCACCGGTGCCCTGGACATCCCGGGGATGATGAGGGGCTGGAGCAGCTCTCCCTCTCCCCATGACACTCTTCTCCCCGGCAGAGCCCAACACGACTTGCTGCACTTCACCCTCTCCGGAGCGGGTAGCAGTTAGATCAGAGGCTGTCGGCGTTTATGGGAGCCGCTCCAGTCGTTTCCCTACCTCCCACGTCTTGCCCTCCTTTCCCTCCTCACCCTCTCAACCAGTTTCTGCTGTATGCTCTCCCGGGGCTCCCATGGACACTGCTGCCCTAAATAACACTGTGTTTTGCATGGCTCATGCAAACATGTTGAGAGGGATGCCCCTCTCTCAACACACGTGCACAGCGACAGCAGACCATTGAGCCTTCCCCTTCTTACAGCCCCACAACAGACTCCAGCACTCAGTTTTYCTCACAGCCTCTGTGGAAGGGCTTTTTAAAAGCCTTGTGGAAATCCTGGATTCCTCGTATCCCGCTCCGCAGGGATCTGCTCGTTCCCCCAGCTCCGGGCTCCGAGGGTTTGTAGGGACAGCCTTGCCTTKCAGAGCACTTGGGCTGCTTTTCGCCCTCATGCTTTATTATTTCCCTCATAACAAATTGCAAAACCCATTTGGCTGCAATTCCCAGGCTTCCCCTTTGAGATTTCCCAAAGTAGAGGTGAAGTGCTCACTGGGCCTAAGGKCTAGACCTTGATCTGGGCAATAGGTTGTACTGTAGCTCTAGCACCTCTGCATCTTCAGTGCAAAAAAGCCCTCTCCAGGCAATGTGGGCTGCTTCTGGCATGTTATGTCCTTCTCACTGAAAGCCAGGGAGATAGTGCTGTGTTCCTGACAGCWCTTGCTTGGGAAGAACCAAAGGTCATTCACTCTGCGTCAAGGCCGTGTCCCAGATCTCGAGCACATGATGCTCTCATTCTGCACACCCCCTCGCAGGGTAAACTGTGCCTCCCTGTTAGGACCTAAAACTAGAGAGCCTTGTTTTGTTCGATGCAGAGAAGAGAAAATTCTGCAGATGTAATCATCACAGCTCACGCCCAGCAGGACTTGGCGATGGGGGTTCCTCATGGATATCCTTATGGATAAATCTGGTTGGAGGGTTGTCATCAGTGAGGACTGCAGGAGCATGTCAACGCGCTGGCTGGTACCTGCAGCCGCGCTTCTCACCTGCCCTTCACCAACGAGTTTCTGCTTTCCAAGCAGGTGGGAGTAAAGACTCCTCTCACGTCACCTGGAGAACATATTTCCAGACCTGGACAGTGTCAGGCTATCGGGAGAAGCTGATCCCAGCTCTACACACAAGCCTAGAAATCTTTGCTCTAGAACTTCCACTAGAGCATTACGATATAGTTTGTCGTCATATCATAACCCCATGGCAGCGGAGGGGGCCTCGAGACCCTGCAGCACTGAAGGGGTCAGTTATGAGCAGTCGAGTGGCTTTTGGAAAGCAGAGACCAATGGGGAGTATCTCATTTGCAGCAGAGGCAGCAAACTTAATCCCTTTAAATTTCTCTTTATTGATTGCAGATTTACGGCTAAATCACTCGCTATAGAAATGCATTAGCTTCCTTTTTCCAAGTGCATTAACAGACTGAGGGAGTCCATCTCTTGAAGACTGTTGCACGGGACTGGGCTTAGCACGGGGCTGATGAAGTTGGAGGCTGCATGGCACGGCTTGGCACAGACTCCTTGGCACTGCTCCTCCACCGAGCACCYTCTCTTGGGCCTGGTAGGGCCCTGCCGATGTGGTGCCTCGGAGCCCTTCCTGACCACCGGGTGCAGCAATCCCTGCTCCCCATTTGGCTCCTCACTCTTCCGCCCTCTCTGAAGAAGGGGTCTCCAGAGGACATKTGCTCATGAGTCCCAACACCTCCAAGCTCTGAGTGGCCAGGATTGAGGAATGGGGATAAAAGGGATTTGGAGGTGTTATTGATCCCCGGAGCTAAGAATCTGCTGCTCTGGAGGATTTTCTTTCAAGTAATCAATGGCAATGTGTTTATCAGGCAAACATGTGTGACCTGAACAAGTGTTTTCATGGTATAAACAAAGCTGGAGAGAGAGCAGACAGGGATAGAGGGAGGAAGAGATAAGAAGGGACTGAGCAGAGAAAGACAGCTACACTAAGGGATAGGATAGGAAAAGAGGAGATGAAAGGAGAAGAGATAAGGGGAGTGAAAGAAAGGAATGAGCTGCAAAGTGTTTAAAAGGAGTGCTGGGGAAGGGCTGCTGTTATTGCTAGTAGGACCCAGCCACGAGTGAGAGTGACAATGAGGAGATAAAAGGAGAAGGGAGAGGTAACTGGCAAAGGAAGGGCAAGACCTTCGGAGTCAATGTAAATGTGAGTCACTGCACTGGTGTCAGGTTGAAGGCATCCAGCGCAGGGCTCCTCAGACCCACAGCTGAGGAATGAGGAGTGTCTCAGCATGGAGTCCCGGTCGGCACATACAGATGGGGGCAGCAAGGCACAAGCAGCCTCAGCCGCGATCCTCAGTGACACGGCAAGTTGACATGCCTGGTTGTGCAGGTGACCACCTCCCTTTTGTTTTATTTGCAAGGCACATCAGGGCTCAGCAGGCGAAGRGGAAACATCTTCAGTCAGAGCAAGCCCAACCCTGGGCTCTTCACATTTGTTTTTGGTGGTGACCATAGTAKGGAACCCTTCAGGTTCTTTGTTGAGGCCAACTAAGCTAGATTCCTCAAATTAGCATGAGTGCATGTGTCAGAAAGAGACAAGCAGTRGGATGGAAGGAAAGATCAAGGAAGGCAGATTTTCGTCAAAGAGGGAACTATAAGAAGGAAGGAGAGAGGAGGATAGGAAGGCAGAAGGACAGGGGAGAACAGGGTGCTGTGCTCAAGAGTAGCTTCATAGGTGTGATGCTCTGTTGATGGGGGACAAGGCCTGATAGCTTCCATTGTTTGGTCCTTTGCTGGCCTCTTGCATGCACGAGTGCTGAGGCAGGATTCCTTGTGTGGATGAGATTTTTTGGTCTTGCTTTATTGTTCATGGTGCTYACATTTCCGCTGATGCCTTTCCTTGGGGAGGATGTGAGCTGAATCCTATCTATCTCCTTTGCATCATCTCTAGGGAATCAGCATCTTCTTCTGATCCTCCAGTCAGAGCTTCACATTAGCTCATTTTTATTCTGGTTTCTTATGAAATGAGGCTTATGCAATCACATTTTCTGCATACACAGATGCATCCATCTCTCCCCCTGCTAACTTCCAAATTTCAATCCATTCAGGCAATGGTTTCAAAGGTTTCAAAGATCTTAAATACCYATAGCTTTCCTGAAAATTAGGCCCCAGACAATCTCCTCCTTCCTCCAAAGTGAGATACAATTTTTCAGAGACAAGAGAAACTGAGATAAAACTCACATCCTCTAGGATAAAAAAATGAGACAGACCCACCTCTACCAAAGCTGACAGCTACACAACCAGCACTGTTTTTCAGCCACTCATGTTGCTGATTTGTAGTTTTTCTCGCTCCCTCTGTTGGACTTTTCCCTAGTTAATTTATCCAGTCTCTTTCTTCCTATGAATTATCAGAGTCCTACCAAAGCAGAGGAAAGCAGAAGACTGCTGTATTAAAGAGGCCTTGATTAGACACTTTAATCAGCTGCAAGATCTGTTGGTCTAATGTCCACTTTGATGTCTGTCTACTGCMCGGATGACCTGGGTTGGGAGCATCAAGGGATATATGCTCAAGTGATCTTTCTTCTCTCGTTGTTCGTTTTGAGGATATTAATTGGAACAAAAATAAATTATTTCTTTATGATGGAGATGTACTTACGCCTGAGGCTTTGGTAATGGGCCCTTTCTTCTTTGTCTGTAACATCACTTGCACTACAGGATCGCCAAGAAGTAAGAGAAACAGCAAACGCCCAACCTCGACTTGCGCTCTGTGGCTTTTTGAAAGAGCAAAGCAAGAATAGGCAGCGGTTTTGGGAAAAGAGCACTACAGCAGTTTAAAATGCCAAGGGAGTTTATGTGATGAGGATGTGAGTAGTGGAGCGCAGCCAGTTCACTGGGTTAATATGCCTAACCTTTGCAGAACGGACCAGGGGACTTTTAATCACTGTAAATGGTGAGGACCTCAGTTTTACATCTGGACCAAAAAAAAAATACACATTAAGTCCCAGGTGGAAGCTGAGTTGCCCTTGATTTCAGTGGAAAATGGAAGACGGCATAGAGGATGGCACGGCTTCTTGTGTGATCTCCCGCTTGCTGGTACCAGGGGCACTGTCTAGGGAGGTCAAGGTCTGCAGGCTGAAACAGCTGCCACATCAGAAGCACAGCTCCATGTGGTGCTGGTAGACATACCCGAGTCCTGCTGCCGGTGAGTGCCGCTTGCTGCACCCAGCTGTGATCCCCACAGGGTGCCCAGCAGGAGCAGCTGCGCTAGATGTGGTCTTCAGGCAGCGTGCTGCTGGAAGACTCCGTCTCAAAAGTGTGTTGGCACTATGGCTTTGCACCGAGTCCAGTGTGAGAATGAGAGGGACTGTACAAGGCAGCTTTGAAACCAAAATTTGCAGCTTTCCTCCCTTCAAAACGATCCTCAGACTCTTTGGATGTGCAAAGACRCATTTCCAACTCACCAAGTCTGCTGAGTCCACTGGGTATCATACTCCTTTCTGCTGCTGTTTTCCTGTGCTCTGCTCTGGTCTTCCTGCCACTGATTGCCCAGCACTGGCCCCATTCACACAATACCCCTAGTTGATGAGCTCCAGAAACCTTCAACRTGCCCCAGTGTTATTTCCTCCTTGTCTGATTAATGACAAGGAGAGGTTGACTGAAGGAGCTGGAGTTTGGGCGGGTTCATCCTTATGCTCCTCTAGGCCAACAGCAGAGCCACAGACAGGGCAGTTGTTGCCTTGCCCTCCTAGCAAACTGACCCTTCCTGAGTCACCTTCTCCCGAGGAGAGGAGGAACTCAGCACGTTCATCAGAGGGAATCCTTTCTCTCAGTGCATTTTTCCTAGGGTGGATAAAGCAGACCTGACTGCAGTGCAGAAAAGAGTAAGATAWTACCTTTGCTCAGTCTGAAACCCATCCGCTCTGGCAGTGCCTGTGAGGTATTGCTGCCTCTTGAGCACTGCTGCGCTGTTTGCAGGCCGTCTTTGCCCAKGTCTTTCGGCATGGTCTGGCCAAGCAAGCTGGCCAAAAACAGGAGAAATTTATGACCCTATTCACCAACTTGTGTGAAGGGAAGGCTGGCTCCTAACGGACAAATCTCCACAACGATTGTCTTGGCAAGGACAGCTCGCTGTTAACCTGGAATCCCTGGCGAGAGCTGGACCAGGAGGACCACGTTGCCCCAGGTAGGAGCAGCAGTTTTTAGGGGAAGGAGGCATAGCCCMCACTACTGCCTTTCCTGGGTGCGGAGAGCAATAGAGACTGAGCAGTCGCAGTAGCTGCGCCACTTCCCCGCCAGCCTTGCAGTATTTCTGAGCCCCGACTGGCGCTTGGGGAAACGTCATCCTTGGAGAACAGCAGCTCAGCGCAGCGTGGTGAGCAATAGCGAAGCTCTGTGAGACAGGAAGGGAAGGACGTGACTGATAGGACGGCACAGTGGCATTCGGGAGGGTCAGACTGTCCTCAGCCCAGATGTCTGGTTAGCTGAAATCTGTGTCACACAGCACAGGCTGTAAACTCTGGTGTGTCTTGCTGGGACTTTCGGGATGGAGCCAGTTAACAGCAGCTGATTAATCCATCACCCAAGGAGCAGTGCCCAGAGCTACGTCAATGATGTGAGACGCTGCCCCAGGCTGTGTACAGGGGTCTGCTGCTTGGCCAAGGGGCCTGACCCATGGCTCAGCTCTGCAGAAATGCTCTCCCATCACCTCTCCTGGCACGAGCCAGCAAGAGACAGCCCTGTGGGAGCGCAGCTGGATGTGTCCTGAACCCAAGCCAGCCGCTGGAGGCAGCCCTGGGTCATCTGCAAGCTTCCAGCCATGAGTGCAGAGGCCCAGACTCCTCACTAAAGGCATTATTAAAGAGAACGAGGCACAGAGTTGAGGCACAGAGCTCACAGCAGGCTCAGACTGCTGTGAGAGAAATTTGAGGGATTTCTGATCTTTGCATTTGGTGTAATTGTATTTTCCTATGCACAATATGATGAAGCTGGAGCAGGCTCCCATGATCTGCTTGCATGCAAAATCCATTYCAGCACCAGAGAAAGGCTCTTGTCCCAAATTTACCTGCATGTGAGTGTCATGTTGTAATCTTCACACTGATTAAGGGGCAATGCAAGTTGAAGATGGTCATGGTAATTCACCCCAGGCAAGGATTTGTCTTCATACCCCAGCTGACAGCCCAGGAGAGTCACGTCCACAGCCCCAGGAGTCTGAAGCAGCCCCTCTCCCTGTGCTGCTCACCTGGGAACGGAGTTCAATCCAGGCATCTGGAGYGACATGCAGGAGAGCAAGATGCGTCCTTGTCCTCCCACGCTGTGCCAAGATAGTGCCGTTGTAGACATCTGTCCTGTCTCGCTCTGATCAGAGCGTGTGTGCTGTCCCCCGCCAGCATATGGCTTGAGTCAGCGTGGGCTCTGATGGCTTTTTAATAAGCACTTGTGTGATGCGGAGTTGGCTGAGCAGCTCAGGTTGGCACCAATGCTTCCTGTTTTCTGAGCGTTTGTTTTCCCAAGGGACTTGTGGCAACTGAGCAAAGCATGCCGACCTCTCAGTGTTTGGGAGTGCCTCATGGATGGTGCCACATCATCCACCCGCATCATGGAAACATAAAATCACACAGTCGCTATGGTTGGAAAAGAGCTTCAAGATTACCGAGTCCAACCRTAAGCCCCTCAACACTCTGCCTGATAAAACATGTCCCTAAATGTCTCACCTACTCGTTTCTTGATGGTAACTCCACCACTTCCCTGGATAGCCTCTTTCAACGCTTGACCACTCTTTCCATGACAAAATTCTTCCAAATGTCCAAACGCAGCCTTCCTGGTGCAGCTCGAGGCCATTTCCTCCTGTTCTATTTTTGGTAGTTCTTCTGGAGAAGAGACCGACCCTTCCTCGCTACAACCTCCTTCCAGGTAGCTGCACAGAGCCACGAGGTCTCCCCAGAGCCTCCTCCTCTCCACACTAAATAACCCCGGCTCCCTCAGCCGCTCCTCATGAGCTCTGCGCTCCAGCCCCTTTGTTGGCTTCGCTGCCCTTCTCCGGACACACTCCAGCACCTCCACGTCCTTCTGGTCGTGAGGGGCCCAGAACGACCGCAGTGTTTGAGGTGCGGCCTCACCAGTGCCGAGTACAGAGGGACAATCGCTTCCCTGGTCCTGCTGCCCACACTGTTCCTGATTCCAGCCAGGAGGCCTTTGGCCTTCTTGGACACCTGGGCTCACTGTTGACTGTCGACCAGCACCCCAGGCGCTTTTCTGTCTCACCGCTCCCCAGCCGCTCTGCYCTCAGCCCGTAGCACTGCATGGGGTTGCTGTGACTGAAGGGCAGGAGCCAGCACTTGGCCTTGTTGARCCTCATGCAGCTGGTCTCAGCCCATCCATCCAGCCTGTCCCAATCGCTTTGTAGAGCCTTCCTACCCTCAAGSAGATTGACTTTTCCTCCCAGCTTGGTGCCTTCTGCAAATTTGCTGAGGGTGTCCTCAATCGCCCCRTCTAGACCATGGACAAAGATAATAAAGAAAGAGGACCAGCCCCAACACTGACCCCTTGATTCTCCCAARCAGCAGGCTGGGAAAAGGTGGCAATGAGTCCAGAACATCTCCTGTCCCTGTGTGACCACAGCCACCACCAGCAATACCTAAGAACCTGGGCACTTCCATTCATAAATTACCACCAGCCATTGTGGCTTCAGCCCCAGTCAGTCCTCATCCCAGTGTCAAGGACAATGGGCTGAGTTTCTTCCCAGGCTCTCAAGGGGAATTCTTTTCCCAGCACCCGTTGCCACCAGGCGTGTGCCTTCCCACACTGCTGGCATGAGTCARAGCCTCCTCCAACCTGCAGAGGAGATTGTGCTTAGCTGTGCTGCGCTATTGATGCCTGCATAATCCGTGCTCTATGTTGGCCAAACAATACGGGATTGACTGGGCTTCGTGAGTCATTGGGTCCAGAAGGTCCCCAGTGTCAATGTGAACTTGTTTTCTCCTGGAGGAGGGAGACAGAAGAGCTGGTTATAGGGTCTCTGAAGGCACTGTTCTGCCTAAGTCTCAAGAACAGATTCCAGAGGGTGATGGCCAGGTCTCTGTGGGATTCTTGACTCTTGTAATGTTGGTTCCCACTCATGACAAAAGGGGCCTAGATAGTATGGAAGAAAGAGGACTCACAGAAAATACACGGTCTCTGAGCTCCTTCACTCTAGCTTTAATCACCTTCCCCAGTCCTGCYTCTGCCCTGAGTGGTCCCCAGCTCATAGAAAGCAGAGGGGGAGAAGGTCAGCAAATCTGTTCTTCTGCTTCTGGGCGCTTTGGCTCTTCCCAGGTCATTTCTGATGGGGGTTGACATGCTGGATCTCCAAAGCCCYCAGAGGGAGAGCACACCCAGTACCATGCTGTCCTGTCAGCCACAAATACTGTCTGACTCCTGCATGAGAAGGACCCTGAATTCCTGTGTTCCCTGGGGAACGGGGCAGCAGAGCAGGGGGCTTTGCTGAGATACAGTTACATTCTCAATCCAGCATCAGTTTCTGTCCTTGTAAACTAAGTGTTTATGATCAGAAGTGCACTGGGAGAGTAAATTCGCTAACATTTACAAAGGGGTGTTGGCATGTACAGAAGAATGGGAGAGCAAATAGTACTTAAGGTATTAAAGGCCATTATACACTGATGATACAGCTCCTCAAGGCGCATCACACTCTGTTTAGAGTGCTTAGCACAAATGGAGGCTCCACTAACAGCTGATTACATGATTAGAGCCATAGATGGATTTCAGCATATGAGACAGCAAAGTTCAACTCTGCTCCCTGGGGCACTGACATGAGGGATGCAGAATGAGGACAGTGCAAAGAAAAGGCCCCTTTCCACCAGTACTGATGTCACAAGGACGATGGTAATGACCATAACAACCCGAGGTGGTAAACACAAATCTAGAGCTGCAAGGAACAATTTCCCCTGGGAAAAAAATGGGGAACGGCACCCAATAGGCTCCAGCGAGAGCCAGAACAGTGACCAGGAGGATCCATAACTCATGCAATCAATGACAACCCTCAAAGATGTATTAAACAGGATGCAAAAGGCATTAGAATAGATATAACTCACTGTGCTTCATGGTGTGAATGCAACGATTTAACTACCTGCGGCTGGGAATAAATGTCTCCTGTGGGCAGTTTATCCTTAATAGCCCACTCAGTGTTTTTTCTCCCTTTCCTAATAAAGCACCTGGAAAATCTCATTGCTAGAGACAGAGTATGGGAGTAGATGGCCCCTGGCCTCACGTGGAGTCATTACGCTCCTGTGTGCCCATATTTATAAATCCTCCTGAAAGCCTGATTGTCCATACAAATGGGCCAGGGGGATTGAGGACTATATTAACTCTCCATCTATCTAGTGACTGGCTACAGCTGTCATTGCAGCTAATGCTRGGCACAGGAGATTTGTTTTCTGGGCACGAGAGCTTTTTTCCAAACTTATTTTCACTCGAAAATACTTTTTGTGCAGGGATAGGTACACCTTTCTACACAAATGGGTCAAAAATCTCTGCTTTACTTCCTTCTTTTGGCTCCACCACCATATTTACAGGCCATTTTCCTTAATTATTTCTTTTATGTATTTTAACTCAAGTTTTTTGAAGGAGGGCACATAGAGAGTAACAATCCTTGTGACATGGAACCTCAGATACAGCAATGAATAGGGAATCCTCTGCCTTTGACTGCTCAATATSCCCCAAAAGACCTGCACGGCAAAAATATTTTGAAAAACTCTCTGTAATGACCCTAGATCATGATTTTGCCCTATGCCTGAGTACACATTTAACCGGCGCTTCAGCAAAGCCCATGTGACATTAAGGTTGCAACTAAGGGAAACATTCACACAGGGGCTGCTGAGGACTATGGCTTCTTGGGCCAGAGTGTGGGGGAGTCCTTGCTGCTGTGCAATAGGATTTGTTGTTGCCGTTGTTTTTCTGGGATTCATGTGTTTGCTTGTCCATTGGCAGAAGACAGTCCAGAGCCTGGTGCTGAGTGCAAGGACCTAGATGCAAGGTGTCCTCACTCTGAGATGGGCAGAGGAATAACGTGAGTGATACAGAAGAAAAGGGGGAAAAGGGACAAATGATGCCGTCAGTTGCAGGGAAAGACCACTGGCGACGTTGGTCCCAACCTGGTAAAATGTGGCTGGCAAAATAAGTCCAACACACGGATGTGATAAATCACTTCCCTAGGACGGACCCGCTCCCGGTGGGTTGGCAGTGATTAGCATTGGCCTCACGCCCTGCAGCACCACGGGCTTTTATCCCTCCTAAGCTTTTATCCTCTCCAACGTAGCTGAGGCTCTTCTTATTATCCCTTTCAACATCTAATCCTTCCCCAAATCCCGCTAAGCTTCTGACGTGGATGTGCCCGAGCTCCGATATCTGCCCGCAGATAACACACGTAGCAAGGGGCAAGGTATTCACGGCTCGTCCCGCTCACACTGCTGCCGGAGCCCGCGCACCCGCTGGCAACACGGCCCCCGTGGGGGGCAGCCAGAAGCTGGTCGCACTCCTCTCCCCACTGCCCRGCGCAGCAGCGCTGTGGGAAAGCCGATGGGATCCGCTCCAGGCGAGCCGCTRTGCTCCAGCCCCGATACCATCAGGTGTCCTTGACGAGCTAAAAATTAAATTGGCGAGGAAATGAGCTTCCTTTTGTTTCCTCACGAGTCCTGGAGCTAGGAAGAGAAACACATTCCCCACTTGATGGGGAATGCTTGACCTTGGTGAAGGCAAAGCGCTGGGGCACCCAGCTCCAAATGAGATTGGAGGCTCGAACGTGTTTCATCAGCAGCTCTGCCTCCCTCTGCGAGCTCCTGGGGATGCCAGGGGCTGCATCCCCCCAAATCTGGAATTCTCTGATATTTGGAAGGTGGACTAAACGCACACTGATCATGGGCACTGCTGCCGCGGGCTGCTGGGGCCAAGGCGGGGAGGGAAATGAGAAAATCCTATTTCTTTSTTTGTCTTCTTCCATAAACCGAGCAAACGTGATCGGAGCTAACGCTGCCTGGGTGGCCAGCAGCTCTTGCAGCACTGTGAGAATTGCTTGATTTACAGGGAGATGTTGGATGGTTCGGGCCAGTAGCCTCACAAGCCCGGAGGCTGGCAGGGACAGTTGGTCCAGGCTGGGTACCAGTTGCCTCAGTGCTCCCTGTACTCCTCTCTGAGACCTCCATGGCCTGGATTTATAGGGCAGTAAAAGGGTTGGTCCCCACTGTTGAATAGTTCTCGCGGGAACTCTATAGTGCCCTTGGTGAGCAAGATTCTGCTTGACGAGCTACAGCTCAGTTTGCTTCTTTTCCTTTCTTTTTCGTACATCACTAGCAAGGGAAGCCCTCTAAAAATAATCCCAAAATGCGGAGAAAAGTGTTTCACAGAAAGCATTCCCATGTATTCCAGTGCCGAGTATCTGCTCTGGAAACGCTACATAAATACAGCCAAAAGCCAGAAGCCTTTGCTGGGCTGCCTGTCTGGCACAGAGAGCAGCTAGGCATGGAGAGAGGACGGTTCGGGGGGACAGACGGGGAGGATTCAGGTTGTATTAATGTCCACAAGACGAACAAGGTGAGGGGGGCCATAAACGAGCTTGATACGCAGGTTAAAGTGACAGAGGGAAGAGAGGCAAAGGTTGAGAATATAAAGAGGCCAAACTACGGGTGGCAGCTTGAGATCTCAGACAAGCAGGAGTGGTGGTGCATAAAGCAAAGGGCTTGGGAGCCAGAGGGCTGGATAAATGCCCATATGAATGCAGTGGGCAAAGCAGGAGGGATAAATAAACAGCAAGATGGGAAAAGAGCATCATCCGGGGAGACAGGAGCTACAGCAAGACTAGGACACCAGGGATGGGGATGTGTCCGGAGCCGCCGCAYAGGAGCTGCCTCTGGGGAAGGAAGCGGAGGAACTTTGCTGAAGCAACGTTTATGGCTCCGTGATGTTCATGCGAATGCTGACTTGCACTTCTGCTATCTCAAAATAGGCTGTCGTTAAAGTGTCAGGACAGCGGCTTCCCTTTGATGGTTAATTATTCTTTTTTATGATTTCTAAGATGCACTCCTAAGGGGGAAAAAGAGAAGAAGTTCCAGGTGATTTAGTCCTCTTTGTAACTAGATATAGTAATTGAGATTACCTTTACAGCACTGCAGATCGGTGCTGAGGGCGCGTGGCCCCAGGTCTGAATGCTCAACGGCATCACAAAACCTAGAACCTCAGGTCAACTCTCATAAGGGACACCTGGGAACATGGCTAAAAAAGAGAGCCRTGAGAAAGGTGACCTGAACTGACACAATCCCTTGGGAAACGATGGCTCTTTGGGGTCATCTTACCGGCCCCCTCCCAGGGATGACCCCACTCAAACCTTATTCCAGTGGCCTGGTGGCTGATCCCAGTCTCTGGACACCCCTGCAGCCTTCAGGTGATTTAAGACCGTGTTTGCTTTTCAGTGGCACAAAGATTATTATTTTTGTTTTGGCATCAAACTGGCAGGGAGAGACAGGGTCTGGGAATTGTTTTCTGTTAGATTTAATTCATTTTTAATCAGCTGACTGTAATGATTCGTTATTAACAGTCTTCCCAAACYGAGGTTAATCAGTACTGAACAAGCCGCTCCCTCTGTGTTATTTAGAGAGGCATTTTATAGAAATACTGTTAGAGATGTTATTTAATCATATATTTGCTTTCACTGTGTACACAGCTTCTTAATGGCCTTGCTGGCATTTAGGGCCAAGAGATTTTATTTATTTTCGTCATTTGTTGTGAATTCKGGACTGTCAGACCACGCAGGATTGAGAGCTGCTGAGGTGGGAATAGGCTCTTCCAACCATCCAAGCTCCATCTTGGAGACCAGATTTGGGGTGGCAGAGGGGTGGTTTTGAGCTTGCAGCCCAATAAAAAATACCAACAGCAACAACGACAACACGAAGTGAAAAGAAAGTGTTTCCTACTTACTCATCATAATTCTTCATTTTATGGCAAGAAATCCTTCAGTTCCTTTTATTTCAAAGAAAAGAAAAAAAAAAAAAAGAAAACTCCAGATGTTCTGTTGCCTCTGCAGAAGTTGAGCATAGGCAGGAGGAACAGCCTAGACAGCACAAAACTCTCCTGCTGGGGACCTGCTGGGGGTGTTACCTACTTGTTGTCTGCTAGTTACTTGCTCCAGTTTAAGAGAGAGGAAAAAAAAAGTGTTTCTAGGCTTGGACTGGTGCCTCTAGGCCCAATGGAAGGCCACTGTCCCCATGATTTGCACATGGGACAGCAGGAGATGCCAAAATTTTTCTGGTGCCTTCAGGGACAGTTGCAGCCCAAAGCAATAAGGGGAGGCTCAGTAAGTGCTTTATTTCCCTTTCTTTTGTCTGTTTTAAAGAATCAGAATTAGCAAAATCTCTCACGGGGGCCACAGCAGAGCACATGAGCTACAGCAAAGAGCTGCTCGCTAGAGACTTTTCTTCCTTGTCCTCAGTGTTGTCTGGATTGCAGTTTGCTTTTCGTTCACCTGCTCCTATATTTGTTTTTAATGGGCTTTTCACCCACTTGGTGCTTGTAAGATCCATCTTCCCTGGCCAACAAAAGACAGGGGCTGCTGGTGCTCACTGGGAAGCAGTGGCATGGGGAAGCMTCCTTCCCATGCAGAGATGCCGTGRTGGAAGMAGAGGTTGAGTAGTTGGGACCAGCAGGTCAGCTCACCCAGCAGCAGGATGCTCAGGATACCTCTGCACCCTACTGTGGTTTTCCCTGTTCCTCCTTCCCATTTGCTCTGAGCAATATTCCCTATTAAATTTGCTAATGCAAGCAGAGGACGAAAAGCCCGAAAAGGGCAAGGTAGTGATTTACCCCCACGGGACACATTATTTATGAGGCATATTGATTGTGGAAAGTAACCCAGGGGCATTTGAACATAATCTAAGTCACATCTTAACACAAGGCTGTTAATTACCGGTGAGCGCTTGGGAGTGCTCGAGGCCTGGGGTCTGGCCCATGGATAGCCTGAAGCCAGGGATCAGGTRCAGAACAGGCTTTTCTTCAAAACATGGGAAGGGATGGGGATGCAAGTAGCAGATTGTGTTTGTCACACATCATTTATGCCCTCGATGAGGACTGAATTTTGCCTGTTCTGGGCCCTCTCCACCTGTTTTGCCCACAGGGCTGTAGCCATTTCAAAACAGCTGAATGYATTCGCTCACCACATTCATGGCCAACACGGCCCGTGTATTGTGCAAGGGCTATAAGATTTAAGGCTACAAGGAAAYACTGCGTTGGCTATTTGGCAGTTCCCAGACCATTGTATTTCACAAGGTATCCTAGCGTAACCTGCTGGAAGCGGGTATCACCCTTGGCTTTAAAAGCAGATGCTTTTATCCATCTTCTAGATTCATCTGCCTTGCTCCCAGCACGCCAGGTCTCGTGTGCCTTTCTCTGYAGCATTAAAGAACTCTTTAGTATTTTCTTTTCTTGACAGCTCTTGTACACAATAATGAAGCCACCTCTCCATCTTCTTGATAAAATAAACAGGCTCAGCACTCTAAATTTCTTACAGTGAGGCAGCTTTCCCATCCTTTGGACATTTTGTGACTCTCTTTGTAACCACTCTCATTGCTCAATGTCCTTTCAAAAACGCGAGTGGCACAACTGCAGTACCTGTGCAAGAAAGCTCTTTCCCTGTTAAATCACAGAGAAAATGAAAAGAAACGGAATGGACCTGTTGCTAGTATCAGGTATGGTAGATTAGAAGGCGTAGATAATGTTCTTCTGCTTGTGCAGGGGACGAGGACCTGGAAAYGCTGTGGGCACCAATGGCAGGAGGAAGGGGTCATGTCAGCTGAGAAAATTGAGTGGAGACCTGCTGGAACACACCAGAAAGATAATGTCAATAACTAAGATTATAGCAGGGAGGAAAAAGCTGGGATTGCAGTGAGGATGGGGCTGATCATGCAAGTGACTGCAATATAGGGTGAGKTGAAATGTGCACATTGTGGCAATAGGGGTGAAGATACTTGCAGAGATCCTCATCTGGTGCATGTTTGTATAATGCTGTTTTGAGCATCAGTTCATACTCAGGTACCAATCCAAGCAACAGCACTTCAGCGAAGGCRGAATGGCTGATAAAGAGGCAATAATGGCAAAAGACAATAAAGTTGTAATGAAAAATAATTAAAAGATGAACATCAGCGTGGGGACAATTATGGAGATGGGGAAAGTGGTAATAACTGCATTACCTGACAGAAGCAATGAGGAGTGCTGAGTCATAACAGCACATGGCTGGTGGCAGCAATGGGTCTGTGGAATTGTCTGGATGGAGATGCAGATATCAAAATTGTAATGGGAATAATTATGACTGTAATGGGGTGGTAATAAAGATAATGGAAGCATAATTGAGGAGGGGATAGCTGGAAAGGAGGAGGTGCAGATAACAGCCTTGTAAAGCAGATGATAAGAAAGATAATGGACAGTAATGGAGTTGTTGTTAAAGGTAATAGAGTTATAATGAGGTGAGGACTGCAGCAGGTAGATGGGATAGTTGGCTTAATGAGCACTGGGATGCAAGGAGGACCGTATTTCTGATCCACCACGGCAATGGGCTGTGGAGGTCACCCCAAACAAATAATAATTGAGGGGGTCAACTGTCAAGACAAATGTAGACCTGCAATGAGCACAGCAGGGTTTTAGTCCCTGAAAACACAACATAGGAAGATCCAGATCCCAGAGGAGACAGGGTGTGTAGTACAATGGCAGAAGTAGCTGCTCCAAGGCAAGGAACACATCAAAAGGACCATGGCAAGTGATCCGGGGAGAGGCTGCTAGTGCCAGGCACACAGTGGGGTTTGACACATCTGCTTTTGACCGCCCCTTGAAGGTCCTTCTCTGCCTCGATTTCCTTCCAGAAGGTCCCCCATGGGGTGCGCAACGCCCCAGGCTCCCTGGGCACTGCAGGGCAGTTTGCAGCAGAGTTTTAGCGGGTGCCAAGGCTCTGTCAGAGACGGGCACGGCAGGCAGTGCCGGCTGCTTGCCACCGGCAGGCAGGCATACCGTGCCTAAGAGAAAAGCCGCCCTGTGAAAGATTGCTGCTGCCACCTGGGAGCGGCGTGCCCCTGTGCCGGGGTTCCTCGGCCAGTTAATCCCCATTTTGGAATTGCTGTGTTCAATTCCTCCTGCATAAGCGCTAAGTATACGCTCAGACGCGTATAACTCCAGCTCATTGCTCCTGCACTACTTATGTGATTTGTCAAGCTCGCCGAGACCTGCGGCTCTGCTCGCTCCCCTGTGAGGTCACTCGCAAAGGGTCTTCATGCAAGGCACTGATGAACATCGTGAAGGTAACGAGGCTGGAAGAACACTGCTTGGAGACCTCTCCAAGTTCCCTCTGCCTGATAACAAGCGCTTGATAACAACCACACAAGCAGGGTCCTTTGACTAGTACTTTTTTGCCTCTGTGCAGTGATTCACTTCAGACCATATTTCCTCAGCCTGCTTATGAGAATGTCATGCAGAACAATACCAAAAAACTCACTACAGCTAAGATATATCACATCTGCTGCTTCTCCCTTATGCACTGGACCAGTTATCCTGTCASAGGAGAAAATTAGATTGGTTTCACATGATTTGTTCTTGACAAACCCACGGTGGTTGTTATTTTATAAGCTTATTATCCTCTAGGTTCTTACAGATTGATCCTTTAATAATTTCTTCTAGCAGCTCCCTCTGTTTTAAAGGGAGGTTGGTGGTCTAGAGTTCTTCAGGTTGCAGATAAAGGGCCACCTTCAAATGCTTCAAGAAGACAAGGGAAGTGGCARACAGCCAGAGGAGGGCAAATAAATCCTTACTGATAAGACATTGYCTTTGTTTTTGTCAGACCCCAGCACTATGAAAGTACCTGGGTGAGTTAAACCCTCTAGAAGGTGTTTGGCCCCTTTCTGGCTTGGTTTCCTGTCGCATTGATGGAAWCAATTTATTTTTCTGGTTTTAACCAGGGCTAATTATCATTAATTACAATAATTAGCTGTCAAGGGGAGGGACTGTAGCAAAGACAACAATGAACCTCTGTGTTGCAGTTATYAGCACTCCTTCCCTGCTGAAACAAGGCACTTGGCCTTCTCTTTAGTTCTCCAAAGTATTTACATAGGTTTTTCAYGTTACACTTACTTTTGAGACAAGTTGGGGCTCATTCAGTACCTTGATAGCTCTGCCTGGATATAATATCCAGGTATATATTTGCTCTTCYGTTGTCCTTATCACCTGTTACCTGTATTCTTTCCCCTTTTGTACAAACTCTTTATGGAGCCTCAGCTCCAKCGGGTTTCCTTGACAACTTCCTAGCATTCCCCTGCATCCAAATAACTTGCTCTGGTGCCTCTAATGCAGATACTTTAGGTAATTGCCAGCTTCCCTGCACTTTATGCCTTTGGCCTTCTTCCCTAGAGGTCCCACCTACCAACTCCCAGTGTTTTTGAAGCCTATTATCCTTCCTCTTGCTGTTCTTAGCTCTTCTTCTTCTTAGCACTGTGGGCTGAACTGTTCTTCCCAAATTGCCTCTGCTTTTCTTCAAGCCAATTCTCTCSTATTAACCAGCATCAAATCCAAGAGAGCTGCTTCCCTACTACCTTTCTCTGTAACTGGAAATAAAACACTGCCCAAACACATAAAGGGCTTAAGGGCTCTCTGTCCTGCCACATTATYTCCCCAAGTGATCTGGGTGCAACTTAAAGCCTGTTCCCAGTAGGCTGCAGAGCTCCTTGTGCTCCTTCATCTCCTCATCCAAGTCCATACAGCTGTGTTCCACTATAGTGTCCTCTCTGCAACTTACCCACTTTCAAGGAACGTGCTACCAAACGCCAGGGCAAACCCATTCCCTTTGGTAATCCATTGGCCTTTTACTGCTGTATCTTCTCGTCGGAAGAACTCCAATGGGTTCTGCAAACATCTCAGGTCACTATCCAGCCTACTGGGTCCCTGTAATGCTGCTGAAGCTAGAGTTTGGACAAGGTGCTAAGAGGTCCATGCCAATGATTTACAGTGGAATGTTGTCATGAGATGCCAGGGTATTTGCTTTCTCACAGCCCATGGAAAGGGCTGGTACAAAAGTTGATGTGTTCTTCTTGCCATGGGTCCAGTTCTCCATGTACATGGGTTGAAGGACCATGTGCACAAGCCCCTTTGGAGGCAACTTTCCAGCAGAGCTCTTCTGAAGTGCTGCTAAGGCACTATCAGCCCTGAGAAGCACCCAGGGTGGGAGATACCCAGAAGATGAAGGGCTAGCAGAGCAGCATCTGGCCAAAAAAATAAATAAAATAGAAATGGAGATGCAATCTCTGGTACGTAGAAGAGGAAACTTATTTTGGCTCTTGTAGCCACCAAAATATCTGTGTATGAGATTTAAGTTTCCTGAGAAACTACACCCTATGGGAAAATTGTACAGAATTTAATAGCAATACAGCMAGCAGGGCTCTCCTGAAAACCTGTAGAGTTCAATATCTCAGGGTGCTCTTTCTAATAGAGTTTTTAACTATCCAATACTTTTTTATGGCAGGGACAATAATTCTCATGCTTTTTAGAGCATGATCCATACACATAAAAAAAAAAAAATGCAAGAAAGTTGTTTTCCTTTAAGCTCTGTATCACTTTCAATGGGCAATAAAAAAAAAACCAAAACCAAGAAATGTGTAAACAAAGTTATTTCCCAGAAGTTAAAGTTCCTTTTTGAGAAACTAAGTCTTGCGAGCTGGACTCTGCACTGCTTGGCATCCTCAGTTGTTCAGTCTGGACTAAAATTTAGTCAATTCACACCCAAAACCCAAGAGTTTCCACAAGTATCAGTCCAGCAGGGTTTTGATCTTACTGGGTATCCACACCTGGACTGAACCCATAACGAGCATGCTGTGGGCTGGGGTTTGCCAGACAAGCCAGGATCAGGGCATTCCACAGCACCATTCCCGAGGTATCCCAGCACCAAACCAGCCTCCCCGCATACTTTCAAGAAGGCAGAAAGGGTCAAGGGAAAAGCTCTTGGCATCTTGGAAGCAATCCCAAGCTTTCTGTGCAGACACACGTGTGTATCCAGTCCTGCAGCAGGGCTTGCAGCCTCTTCTGCCAGCTCCAGCTGTAAAAGGCCTGCAATGGAAAAAAAAAACAAACAAAAAAAAGGAATGAAAGAGAGAAAATCCCATTCAAAAATTTCCACTCGAACCACATACCCCAAATAAGTGCAGTTTCATGGTCAAATTGATGGCTCAGTCATACAGGAATCTTTTAAGGATTTAAGTAAGTTTGATACAGGTTTGCATATTGTTTTAATCTCTCTTCTTCCTCCTCTTCTCCTCCTTCAGTTTTCTGCACACTGAATGATATCAGGATGCCCTTGTGCAAAGGTCCAGCTATGGCTGGAGGGCTGCTGTGACCAGTGGCCTTTTATGTATATTTAAGCTTTGGATTAGGGACTATTTTTTAATGAGCCAAGAAAGGCTGACATGAAACGTAGGTGAGTTTCCATCACCTATCCTCCCTTCCCCCAAAAAAGAA
The DNA here is from genome assembly GCA_003342815.1 of Eudromia elegans. Classification (NCBI taxonomy): domain Eukaryota; kingdom Metazoa; phylum Chordata; class Aves; order Tinamiformes; family Tinamidae; genus Eudromia; species Eudromia elegans. The sequence goes on along the minus strand of PTEX01000368.1, from coordinate 69,686 downwards.
ACAGAAGACAAGAAAAATCCATGCTAACAAGAACGTAACCAGAGACCTGTGGGTCTGAAGGAGATGCCACCRACTTCAGCAATCATTACTAAAGCAGTTGGGGCTTCCCAAATAGACAGCACCTCTTTAAGCCAGTTTAACACAAAACTGCTTGCTTTAGGGGTACTGAAACCCATTGCACTGCATGAAGTAGTGCATGTGCTACAATAGAGAGAGAGATGGAAAAAAAAGCCCTTAATAAGCAAGTGTAATATTGCAATGGGCCAGAAGAGAAACCTGCTTTGGTTTTCTCAAGCCCCATTCTGGTTGCAAGCCCCCCGTTCTGGCCAAAGGACATTTATCTGGCTGCAAGAGCCTGYTCTCCCTCCTGGCTCCGAGCCCCTCCAACAGCATTTCCAGAAGCCTGTAACAAGTCCCCTTCTATCCTGCATCTCCTATGACTCACACAACCCTCCAAAAATAAAAAATAAATTAAAATAAATAAAAAAAAAAAATCAATTTTCAGGCTTTTCCAGAGCAGGATTCATAACTCASACCGTGTGCACTAAAGTGCTTGGTGGGAATTCAAAGGTTACCAAAGGGCTTTTAGAAAAACATTACTTAAGTTCCTCTGAAACGCAGGGACTTCAGCACACGCTGTCAGCTTTATAACAGTATCAAGAAACGTTATCCCACAGCTTCTGTAGAGTAAAGATGCAAAAAATGATGCTCAGATGGGGAAAGGGGAGTTTGCTGAGGTGCTGACAGAGCTAAAGTCAGCTCAGAGACCAGCTGCATTTGCAGGCAGGGTCCAGCCTCCAGCTGCCACCAAGGTGGTTGCTACCCCTCCTGCCCAAGCACTGCATCCAGCTGGAACCAGGGGGCTTTTCCCAACATTAATGACCCAACTCAGGGCTTTCCAGCCCAACCATCCAACAAAAGCACCGAGAAATCATAAGATATACAAGGAAGAGTCTTGCCAACCGGCTCAGGGAGAACGGTCCAGCACTTCCAAAAACCCCAGCCAGGGAATCCCCACTGCCCTTGGGGCAGGAAGGCAGCAGGAGCAGAGCCCCGTGGCACTCAGCACCCCACGGCAATTCCTGCAAACACAGCTGCATCCGCGGATGCCCTTCAGAGCATCTTTGCTTCCCAACCAGCTCTTATTTATGGAGCACAGGAGGAGCTTTCAGCCAAAACCGGCAAACAAATAACAGAGCAGCTTTATGTCTAAAAAGAAAAAGGAAGAAAACAAACATACAGGAAAAAAAATCCAAAAACAAACGAACAAAAAACCAGCCCTCAGGAGGCTGTTTAAAAATCCTTCAACTTACTGGATAATCCCAGCTGCAGTTGTGGCAGCTCCRAACAGGATGTTCTTGTGACTTTAGAAATCACCGTGTCACCATTAAGCTCTCAAAACAAGAGCTTTTATTTAAAAAATTTTTATATATATATATATATATATTTAATGTGTGCCTCCTGGCTTCAGGAAAGGAAGAGCATCACTTAAGTTTCTCATTACATCATTTCAAATCTTGGATTCAGAGAGGCACCTGCATGYGGGGAAACCAGCAGGACTTACCCAGCTTGGCCAGGAAAGCCAGCAAAAGCTGCCCAGCAGGTTTAGAGCTGCTGGGGGCAACACAGAGACGATACAAAAGCAGCACCAAGAAAGCCGGCTCCTCTGGGCACCCCTTGAAAGCACCCACGGCAAACACAGCACCCCAAGAGGCCCCAGCCAGGACAGCATGACAGGTGAAATGAGGAGACCTTCCTRTCCCCTTTCCTCTGTTTCCATGTAGGACGATCGCCTCTAAGGAAGGAGTCAAATACTGGATTTTAATGTCATTCTTCTCAGCAGAGAAAGATAAAAAGGTACACAAACACTTGAATCCCTTSCAAACAAAAGGATTAGGAGGGCTTCTTTAAAGCTGTTTAGTCTATTCACCATCCCCGCTTTGCACAGTCACAAGTCTCCACCAGAGATTGACAGTTATATACACATATATATATATGCATAAAAATATAGACAGATGTAATACATGCAAGGCTCAACATTATAAAGGAGGAAGCACAGCAAAAAAAGACAAGCAGACCTGAACWTCAGGGCACCAGACCTCGGTCACAACAGATCGATGCCTCGTGTCCTCCAAGGCTCTTGAACAAACCACATTTGCTCTCCCCAGAGRCCACCAAGCACACTTGAAAAATGCTGGAATAAGACAGGAACACCAGGTCCACCCATGTTTCTCCAACCCAGTATTGCTCTCAGAGAGGAACACTCCCAAAGGAGCTTAGCACCAGTGCAGGGCAACCCCACAACACCAACCTGGCTCAGTGCAGCTGCTGCTTCTAGAAGCATAAGACATAAAAGAAAATGAAACCATCTCCTTCTTACCTCTTTCCATCTGCCCAGCACTAATACTCATTCTCCCCTAAACACAACTACTATATTCACCCACCTCTGCCAAAGACACTCTGCTCCTGATCTTAGCTGACATAAATGAAAGCAGGAATCAGCAAAGCCACATTGACTTACAGGTGCTGATTAGCTGTCCTAATTATTTAGAGTTGCTACTATGCTGTGTAATTAGCTGCAGCACCTGGGAGAGCTGCCGCAGCCCTTGAAAGAAAAGGAAAAACACATGCAGAAGGCTGGATTTCAAAACAATTATCAGCCCTGCCTGTCATTTCTTCCATCTCCTTGCAATAGCCAAGGCAAGAGTACATCTAGGAGACTAGGTCTCCTGCCAGGAGCATAATCATGTATTAGAGTGGTTATAATACTTGGCGCTCAGAAAGCCTCCTAGCAGAGGAGCTGCAAGCAGCAGTGAGTGACGTGGCCTCAGCAAGGCACGCTGCAGGCAGCTCAGCATCACTCCTGTTCGTCCAAGTGGGGCTTTGCATCTGGGGGTTAGGGTCTGGGATGATTAAGAGGGATCTTGGCTTGCTCTCCATCCCCAGCCACGTGATTTTGTCTCCAACAGCCCTGTCTGGGGGAGGCAATTTGTGCTAAAAGCCCAGGATCCAGCTTGGCACATCCTTGTGCTGCGTGAGAAGTAATTTTTTAAATGACGAAGTCATACAAAACTAAATATCAGACAAAAATACCTGTTAAGCTGCTATTGATCTTCCAGAGCGCTTCTGTGTTAAGAGAACGTTTTCCCGCTTACTCTGCATCGCATATAAAAGCGGCAGCACTATCATTGACACTATTGTTCAGTTTTAGCTCCTAGAGCCCAGCTAAACACCACGTCAGAGCTGGGCAAGGCCAGCTGAGGCAGCAGGAGAACCTGCCCAAATTTCAGATCTGACTGTAAAATGAAACCTTTTTTTCAGTAGCTTGGCCGGGTAATCCCTTGTTACCTGCCTAGCTAACCAAGTGTCCAAGGCGGTCTATTAGAAGGCTTTGGGCTTTCACACCTCATAGGTGCCTCAGCAGAGCATTTTGGATTTGTATCCAGAAGTGCTCCATATTGACAGCCAGAGTAAAGAGTGTCAAGTTATTAAATATCCATGTAAAGTGGAAAATTAGACTGGTACCTCTGCACAGAAGTGAATTTCTACCAGCTCATTCATTATATTGTCATGCATAAATTGCAGTATTTTATAGGTAGATAGACCTATATTATCCACATTTTTCAACAGCAGAAGGAGGGGTCCAATGGAAGACAGCAAGGGCTAGGGTCAAGATGCTGGTTAAATGCCTGAGTACTGCTGTCCCTTTCCATCTTCTCTTCACTCAGACACACCATGTGGATGAAATACATCCCAAAGGACTAGGTCAGAAATAAAATAACCATTTGGAAATTGAATTAGCTGCATCAAAACTAATAAGCCTACTTGAAAGCTTCACAGTGACCTGCTCCTGGAGGGTCACCTAGCTCTAGAGCCAAGGCCAACCAAGGAGAGCATTATACCTKTGTGAAGAACGCATAGCATGTGCCCTTTTTGTCTCAATTCTCTCATGGGCCARTAGGTAGCTCTGAAAAGCCACTAGATCTGTCCTTCACATCAACTAACCACCATGACCGCCCTTCTCCAACCATGCAACCTCAGGTCTGAGCTGACCAGATAGTCTTAAAAAGTGACAATCTTGTTCTCAGAGACTGTCTTGGTGTTTTCTTCCAGTATTTACAGGTTGAGCACCTGTGTCGGGGTACAGCCACATACCAAAACGTCTCCTCTACTCTGGTCAACAGAATTTCTGTAATATTCAAGGTGTGTGAAGAGGATCATTATCCACCTAAGCTGATGCCTTGATTCTGCTTAATTTAATGGTCCCATCCTGCAGCCAGGTGCAATCAAGGGGAGGTTGCTCACCAGTTTCTGCAGAAATAGGAGGAAAATATTAATCCCTGACTTTCAAATTACTACACTCCAACTGGAGTTGGAGTTTCCAGCTGGAAATATTTTTGGCTATTTCTCCATGATCTCACAGTGCTGCAATTGCTCTCCAAGTGATCTCATTTTTCAGTTCAGGAAGCCCTACACAGAAGGCCACAATGTGTTATTTATCATTATTTATCTCCCCACTAGATCAAAAGTGAAGAAAGGCACCAAAGACAGGCCAGCAAGTGTTTTAACAGACCATGATTAATTCTAGCCTAGGAACTATAAGGTCCTCTAACCTCTAGAAACAYGAGGCTCTGAACCAGCATCCTCATAGCACCAAACTGCGACTGCACATATGCGCCCATAGACCCTGTGAAATGGGGGAGAAGGGGACCCCACTCACATGAAGAAGGACCTTGATCTATTCACAGAAGGGGTTATATCACATCTGTGCCTGTGACAGAGCAAGGGCATCTTTTCCATCCCGAATCTTACATCTCCACAGAGTTTTTCAGCATTAAAGAAAAAAGAGAAAAATTACATTAAAAATTATTTTAAGTGTTTTTTGGTGTACTGTCTCACCTCAATACCCACAATACTAGTGGGAGAATTTAAGTGAGAAAAAAACCCCGTCAGCTTAATAAAATAACACAACAATAGGCTTGTTTGCAAGCTTCTGCTCCCCAAACCAGCTACAGGTTGGATGAAAAGATCTTATGCATTTATAGCCACTCTTTAACAACATAGTTACCTATTATAAGGCAACAAAAYCCCATCCTGACTGGATCTTCAGCTGGTGCAAATCTACATCACTCCACCAACTAGAGCTATTTCCTCTGGTTGAGAATTAGTTCTTCTCTGCAGTAAAAGCACTGAGGTGATTTCCATAYCTTACACAGTGTTGTAAAACTTAGAAAGATGCACTGGTTTTCCCACTCCCTGTCAATAGTATAGTAGCCTAAACCTCCCTYCAAATGCGGAGAGAAGCAAATACGTTTTTGACAAAATTGCTCCATTGTAAAGGTTGTAGCCTACCATAAAAACGATTAAAGATCATTTTTAGCATACCTTGACTAAAGCCATTTTGTACTTGACATGAAGGAGATCTTTTCTTCTCTTTTCTTCCGTTCTCTTCTCTGTATGTAATAAAAGGCAGCAATGAATTTCAGCCCATCAAGCCCCATCTTTGCAGTCACCCAGTCACAAATGTGCCAGTGACAGATTTCTCAGAAGGCAGTGCAGGGTAACCTGAAATAATCTGAAAGTTTGGAAAGCCACCTTGGCAAGACCTATTGCACCTTTGTACTACCTTCTAGAAGGTACTASCTGCCTTGAAGGCCTTGAAGACCTTCTAGGTGGACAGAGCATGCAAAGGTCTATAAAATCACGTTTTTATCTCAATCTCCTTTTTCTCCTTTCTGTTCTTCTATTATGCAGAAACGAGCCCCTGAAACAATCAAGGAGTCTTGTTCTCCCTTGAACAAGAACCATTTCTTTTTCTCTTCAGTAGCTGTGAAAACAGTTTTTAAGTTCCTCAGCATGGAGAACCAAGTGTCACATCCAGCCTGCAGTCAAGAAAGAGGGTCAAGCCAAAAGTGCCAGTTGTCCCTTGTGGGGTCCCAGACCCTCTGTGAGTGCTCCCACTCCAGCCCTTCCACCCCACCTTGCCACAAAGAGAGCAGACTGAGCATCTTTACCACGATACCTTCTTCTGGCGCTGCGATGCTTATATGTTGGAGCGTTTTACTGTGAAATATTTAACAATTTTATGAATATGGGAGTAAGTACAGGTGAAGAGATCCACTCTCACACATGCAGATCCCATTCTCCCAGCCTCGTAAGTCTGAGATGTCAAAAGAGAGAGAAGAAAGGACCAAAGTGACTTTGTGGTTGGCTYCCATTATGACATCCACTGTTCAGAGCCAGGGAACAGAAATTTGGAGAGGGGAGGAAGAAGAGTCCTCACCCTTGATTCACACTATTATATCATCAGAATGGGCCCAAGAAGCAAAATCTCTGCTCTGGGTGCCCTGCAGAAATAAAGCAGGGGCAATTTAGCTGGTGCTCCATATTCCCGAGTACTCAGAGCATGGGCCTGGAGCAGCTCTGCCTTCCCTTGGTGCTTCTCCTCTCTCCGYACGCGCACACTCATCTCGAGTGAGGGAAACGCAAAGAAAAACCAGGTTAACCTATCTGACACAACAGGGGCTGTTAACAGCCTGCTTTTCCTTTCATAACGCCACTCACTTCATTCACCGCCAGCAAGGAATACATCGAGGACGTGTCAAAATCCAACCTAGCYGGCCACCTTGGAAAAAAGCAGTTATTACTGCAAACTCCGTATACATTATTTATCAAATGAAGTCTCTGCAGCAGGACTACAATTCTTCCACCTCCTCCTTGCTGGCATTTCAAGAGGAGATGAAAGAAGCTGTTTGCAGACTCTAACGGCCGGGTCAGAGCCCGCGGGAAGGCAGCGGCGCTCGTGGTAGCCCGGGATGCAGCGCCCAGGTACTGGCCAAGGGAAGGATGGAAGGAGGAGGAGGAGGAAGAGGAGGCTGCCCTGCACTGGGAGGTTTTCCCATGGGGAGGCAATGCTTCATATTCCCCATGCTCGCTTTTTGCTTCCACCCCCTGCTAAAAACTGTTGTTTTGGAGCCCTGCAGCCAAGTTTCTCCTTCATCTTCAATAGATGCAAGTTATCTGGGGCTGGGAGAGGTGCTGGAGTGCTGCAGAAGCTCCATTTCTGGAGAACAACTAAAAAGTAAAACAAAACCAGCCCCCACCCAAGATAAACCCATTACCYGTGCGCTGGGGGCTCTGCAGCTCCTCACTTGGAGGAGTAGGGACCCCGTGTCTTGAGCACGGGCTGCCCTTTCCTGSGGCCAGGGGAGACTTAGCAGAAAGTACAACAGGGCAACGAGCACAAGGGCTCAGCCGGGGAGTTCAGACAGTGCAATCCCTGCTGCTGCCTGCTGCGATGCACATCTGTATGAATCAGTCTCAGTGGGCATTTTTGCTTTAGRAATACCTTAAGGTGAGAAAAAAAAGAGCTTTTTCCCATACAAAACAGATTGGGGAGCCCAAAGTGCATGCCAGTCCCTTTCAGCATGGGGTGGGGAAAAATGCAAAAAATGCACCATACAAACACTTCTTCTCCACTTGCCAGGTGATGACACCAGTAAACCCTTTGGGTCAGGGTGTAAGAGAATAGGCAATTCCCACGATGGTGGTTTTTTTTTTTTTTTAAAAAATGATCTCCTTCTATGACCAGGTGACCCCACCTAGTGGACACGGGAAAGGATGTGGACGGGGTTTACTTAGACTTTAGCAAAGCTTTTGACACAGTCTCCCACCGGTTAATCTGCTTGAGGTAGGAAGGCTCTGCAAACAGATCGGGATAGACTGGATGGATGGGCTGAGACCAACTGCATGAGGCTCAACAAGGCCAAGTGCTGGCTCCTGCCCTTCAGTCACAGCAACCCCATGCAGTGCTACGGGCTGAGRGCAGAGCGGCTGGGGAGCGGTGAGACAGAAAAGCGCCTGGGGTGCTGGTTGACAGTCAACAGTGAGCCCAGGTGTCCAAGAAGGCCAAGGGCCTCCTGGCGGGATCAGGAACAGTGCAGGCAGCAGGACCAGGGAAGCGATTGTCCCTCTGTACTCGGCACTGGTGAGGCTGCACCTCAAACACTGCGGTCGTTCTGGGCCCCTCACGACAAGAAGGACATGGAGGTGCTGGAGTGTGTCCGGAGAAGGGCAGCGAAGCCAACAAAGGGGCTGGAGCACAGAGCTCATGAGGAGCGGCTGAGGGAGCCGGGGTTATTTAGTGTGGAGAGGAGGAGGCTCTGGGGAGACCTCGTGGCTCTGTGCAGCTACCTGGAAGGAGGTTGTAGTGAAGAAGGGTCAGTCTCTTCTCCAGAAGAACTACCCAAAATAGAACAGGAGGAAATGGCCTCGAGCTGCACCAGGGAGGCTCAGGTTGGACATTAGGAAGAATTTTGTCATGGAAAGAGTGGTCGAGCATTGGAAGAGGCTGCCCGGGGAAGTGGTGGAGTCACCGTCCCTGGCAGGGTTCAAGAAACGTGTAGGTGAGACACTTAGGGACATGGTTTATCAGGCAGGGTGTTGAGGGGCTTATGGTTAGACTTGAAGGTCTCTTCCAGCCATAATGATTCCATGATTTTATGATTTGACTTCAGAAGGAAGGTTTGCTTTTGCGAAAGTGTTGAGCTTTCAGCAAAGTTGTTGGGAGCTGTACTCTGCTCAAGGCTTCTSTTCAGCACCTGCTGTAACCCAGTAATTATTCTAACAGCCACAGCCAAAATAGCTTTCCCCTTACCCATTTTGCAGCACTCCTGCCTGTTTAAACACCATTACGTTGGTGTGAACGTCAAAAAAACAGCGTGGGGCAGAGAGGAAGTGCCGGGATATATCTCCATGCTTTCACAGCACTCAGCCCAAAATACACCCAGCTTCTTCCACCTCCTCTTGTAGCATCCAGTTTCCCTGCATCCCCAAGACATCTTTGGGCTTTGCTGTCTTTTGATCAACATTCGTGCTGTGTTTTGCTAGCAGCTGGATGGGAACATACCAAGTGCTCCCAAGTGGTTTGTGCCCACGGGAAGCACAGCCTGAGCCCCAGTGCACTGGGAACATAGGTACAAGGCCCTCACCCCAGTCAAATAATGACAGAAACGAGATAAAAAACAAGGGAGGAAAAAATAAAATCGAACACATATGGCCAGAATGCTGCCGTGGGACCCAGGAAGGCAAGGAAGGGTTTAGCAGTTGCCTTTGCCTGTGCTGGACTTTACCTGCCACAATTAACTATCGCATGCATGGTGCCACAACCCAAGATAAAAAGAAAATCATATTTATTTTTRTGCTTACACTTTAGTTGCCACATCATAATTAAGTCTGGTGCTGCAATTAAAGAGGATTAGAGAGTGTTTAACCCTGCGACTCAGTGTAATTGCCTCTAATTTTTCCGCAGTGCCTTCAGCCTGTTCCCAGCTGGGGCTACGCTCYGGTCCAGGGTGCAGGATCTGCTCTCTCTGGTCAAGCTGTTGATCCCTCCACGCCAGGACTGTAACATCTCTAGGCAATGGGAGTGATATTTCAGAGGTCAGAAATGCAGCKTATGGTKTTAACACTAAAGGAGGCATCCTAGYGTTGTTAGATGACTTTGTTTTACTTGTCCACAGGCACCAGAGGCACCAGGTTGAAAAATTCTGTGGAGAAAAGCAGGGTAGGTCTGCAAAACCCACAGCAGCTCAGAGTGTGGGTCTCCGCCCCCAATACCCTGAGATAAGCTGGCTGGTGTGGAAAGGCTCCAAGTTTTTCTCCCTGGTTATCAAACACTCCATTGCCACAACAGAAATTGCATCTCTGGCCTCATACCTAAGCACATGACAGCTCAGTTCCTTCTTTGCAGGAAGTTTTCAAGGCGAACGTGAGGCATTCGCTCTCTACCTGTTAATRCATAAATGGAGTGACATCATCCAGACCTTTGTATTAAGCCGACGACTTCTTTCCTGTGGGAGCTCACAGAGGCTATTGATATGTGCCGTGACAATTCAATAAAAGAACGTATAATGAAAGAAAGATATAACGTAGGTTGCAATCAAAGGCTCATGAATTACCAAGCCTGCAGAATTTACAGTCAGCCCAGGGAACTATAGATTTMTTCCTCGGTGTAGAGTTACAGAACACTGCTAAAGCATTAAAAATATTTCATTCTTAAATACGAAATTAGTCAGGAGAGCTAAAATCGTTACGTCTCCGAGGGCYGGCTGCTGTGATGTGGGTCGGGTCGGCCTCTGGGAGAGTCTCTGGCTGCGAGATGCCGCGTGCCCCTTGCAGCCTTTCAAAGGGAAGGCCACATTTCACCCATGGAGACCCACGTGTGCCCTCCCTAGGCTGCCCATCCATACGTCCTTGCCCCTCTGCTCCCCTTCCCGGGCTGCGGCCCTGCGGCTGAGAGAGCCAACGAAACCCAGCGTGGGACAAGACACAGCTCTGCATGACTGCCTTAAAATCATTTAAACCCATTAAAACCCTTAAAGCCCATTTGCTGCTGCACGCTGCAAGAATTCCCTTCACTAGGTTGCTGCTCAGTGTTAAGGACGAGTCCCGGTTCTTGTTCCAAATCTATTTGGCTTCCCATTTTGCCATCTGCATCCCCCAAACCGCCACCACCATCACCAAACAACACAAAACAAGCAAACAGACACAGCACTTGCTGCTTACCCCAAATGTTTACATTCAGGAAGGTTTATATTCAGGAAGAGAGAAAGCAATGGATGCCTAAGTTTGGAAAACAGAAAACAATATCTACATGTACGATACAYGCACCCATATATAAATATATATGTGCACACACACATACACAACGCACACAATTATGCATTCTGGGTAAGACGGCTTTTGCCAGCTGCTAAACATTCATTTAGTTTTCACATTTTTTATCAGCTTTGAAAACATTTGGATCCATCATATTTGGCTGCAAAAACAGATGCTGTAGTTTTTCAAGGGTATTTCGAGGCAGCTTTGTTTTGTTTTTAAACCCAAGCAACTTGCCAAAGCTGCCGCGCAGGCAGTTCCACATTTTTGTTTTAATGGCCTCAAATCTACATTTCGGAGCATGTGGAAGGGCTGGCCCTCCCTTTCCTCTGTGCCAGTCTAATTGAAACCGGGGCTTCTTGCCCATGGCTTATCCCAGGCACCGGATAATCCCAATGCCAAATTAGCTCCAGCAAAATGCCCTCCTCAAAACCCATTGCTGTCACCCACATGGGGATCAGGGAACATCACCTGCTCCCCTGTGCTGGTTTCTGCCATGGACACAGCTTAGGTTTGGCAAATCCCTATCTATAGGCAATTGAAAATAAATTCAATTTAATTGAATTTATTTGAATAAAATTAATTTCAATTAAATTGAATTTAATTGAAAATAAGAGGTCTATATGACCACTATGAGCTGCTGCCGGCGCGTGGAGCAACTGTATCACCCAGTACAGCCCCTGACAGCATTGCTCAGCACCAGTTTCCTCCCCATTCAYCCTCCCTACCTCACCAAATTGCTTGCAAGTACTATCTGTAAGCAAAAAGTAAAAATAGCAGAAAATATGCAATTAAGGTGGATGCACTGTGTGATTTACCAGGACTTTTCTGTTTCTTCCTTGACCGGCCCATAAAACAAATCCAGGACAGAGAGAGCCCAGCAAAGCGTTTGGCAAAAGGCCTCAAAGACCTTTCTCGGTTTTGTTTCACTTACCWTTCTGTCAAGCACTTTGCAAATTAAGTGCAGCAGATCAATTCTTTCACAGATTCCCCGAAGTTGAAGTGGTTCAGACCTGCCAGCGTAGCTCCTGCCAAAGGTTAATTTGAACTTTAACTCCTTAGCAACTTTGCCACTGGCGCATGAGCCATTTCCAGCATCACCTGGAGGAGAAAGGCCTGCACCCAGATGGGAAATCACTGAGTTCCCACTCCAGCAGTGCCATGGCCCGTCCTTCCCAAACGGATGGGTTCAGGGTGCCTCAGGAAAAGCCAAATCAGGCCCACCAGGAGYGCAAGATGAAGAGTCTTGGCCCCCATGGGACCAGATAGAAGATCTGGCAGGYTGTGGGGCCATCAGCCCAAGCCTCCCCCTTACCCAGATGCTGCAAAGAAGTCAGAGATTAACAGGGATTTATGACCCAAATCATCCAATGTGGATTATAGGAAAYTAAGCTGCACCCCTGGGTTGGTCAGGCCTATGCTGAAAGGCAGGCGGGATTTTTCCCTCTGCACAAAACTGGACCTGCTCCTGCCCACGGAGCAGCATGCAGGTACTTCAGTTATAGAAGCCAGCAAGCCACCGTTCACCTCCTGCTTCTCCTCYCACTCTCACCTAGCACAGAGATGCGCTTCAGTGCCCTGCGCACTGCATTCAATGATTTCCAGTACCACTTAATTCCTCAGCCAGAGCTTTTCTGCAAGGAATTTCCTGGACTTTTCCTGAACYGCAGCAAACTTCGCAGAGTTGTTGACTCTTCACACAGTTGTTGACTGCCAGGGAGGGGCAAGAGAGCTCCGAATTTCTCCATTGCTATAATAAGGTCCACACCACTAGGTTATRCCCATTCCTTGAGGATTGCTAGGAGCATTGAGCATTAAATCAGGCAAACCACCAAAATCAACAGGGGAACACTCATTTGTTTTCTTTTTTTTTTTTTGTTCCATAACCCTGTTTATAATATTAAAAAAGAGAGGAAATGTCTGGGAATGACATTTCCTCTGAAATCCATCACATAGAATGCAACCAGCTGGCACTGGCCCCTTTGCCTGCGAGCGGTGGGACACAGTCGAGCTGGTGGGGAGCCTCGCGCTCCATCCCAGATGGTGCCTCCGAGCCATCCGCAGTAGCTCCCGGGCTGCTCTCCTCCTCGGGGCCACCGGTGAATCTCACTTAGCATCCTATGGTCTGCTGGTGGCTGCTGCAAAGAACATTTTGATAATGAGGTTCAGATCAATGGGTCTGGTGGATTCTCCCATCAAATAAATGTCTTTTTTTCCGCCCCCCCATCAGTCAGTTAGCTGCTAACTATCCCACCTGCTTACAGTCATTAGTAAGAAAGCTGTCATGCATCTGCTCTCTCTGCTTTATCTACTTAGTCACCTCTTGTCCCTTGCGCTGTCATTCTTCCCCTTTCTATATCAGCCTTTCATCTACCTGGATTCCTTCCYGCTCATTTCCTCAGCCGGGAAGCTCTGGCTGTGCTTGTAAACAGGCTCTTGCACTTCTGCAGAGCCAGACTGAGTTTGGCTCCAAAGAGAGGAGTGGGAGGGGCAGTATGTCTAAGCTGTTGCTATAATCCTTGCTTGCTTTGAAGCACCAGCCTCCCTCTGCACCTCTGGCTTAAAGCCACAATTACTTCCCCTCCTAATGCTGAAAGGCAGGGAGAGAGGCCAAAGAGTCGTAGTTAGCCTCTAATGGATATCAGTCAATCAAAGGCAGGGAGAGCTAATTAGTCCCCAGGTAATGGCTAGCAGCTGTAATAGAGGCCAGGGCAGGAGGAGGTGGTGCAGGTGGGGAGCACAGGGACAAGAATTTTCTTTCCAGGTCAAATGTGGTCACAGAAGAGCTGTTGGAGACCCCAGGGGACAGATGGGGCTTTTGGGGTATGTCTTTGAATGCAGCCCCCCCTCTGCAAACCAAGACTGCAGCACTGCAGTTGAGTCAGCAGCAGTGATTTACTCTGCAAGGCACTGTCACAACCTATGGGGGACAAACCAATGGGGACAGACCCCACAGGTTCAGGGCATCCCTTCCAGGGGAGGATTCAGTAGGATGATACAATCTGTTCTCAAACAAGTGGTGGAAACAGGAGAGGAGCTGGGTTACTGTCCTGTCTGACACCTACTTCTTCTTGGTGCTGCTTTTTCCTTCACCTCTGATTTCAGTAAGACCTCACCGAGGACAAGCTCAAGACAAGAACAAGCAAACCAGCGTACTTTCCTCTATGCAGACACCACTAATGGGATGGAGGAGACTTGGTTTTATATCAGTACTTAGTGCACATCAGTGTTTAGTTGTTTGCAGGGGAGGCCAGTTAACCCCAGGGTCACCTAAGGAGGGAGCGTCCCACCTTTCACCACCTTCTCTGGGTATCCTCCTGCTTTCTTTCCTCTGTGAATACAACCAGAGCTCCTGCAGGGAGTGGAGGGGAAGGAATATGTCGCTCCACTTTAGATGTATTTCCATTTTTCTTGTTTTTCCTCCAAAAAAAGGGKGGAAAAAAAGAGAGAGCCTACTAAAGGAGCTCTAAGTGCCTGCTCAGAAGAAGCAGGCATTAAGCATAGATCCAGGAAGAAAACTGCAGCAGAAACATTGCAGTAATATGAGATAATAACCCTATAAATGCTGAGAGGTGGCTGAATAGCTGCATTTTCCAGACTGCCAGTATTGTAGGAGAGAAATCAGTACACAAATATTTTTATTTAGCGGTGGTGAAAAGATGGGTGGGGATGTWCTCCCCAGGGAGGCAGAGAGAAGGTACAGTGCAGTGGGAGTAATTGGTAATAGGGGGCAATTTCCCAAGATTATGGCACGGGCAGGTCCAAACAAAGTCAGAATTTGAGAGCAGCCCAGAGTGTGAATCAGCAGGGGAATTGCAGCTGAGAAACATGCTGTATCTTCTCCACCCCTGAATGCAGAATCACYGGGAATTTGATATCCACAGCATGGTCACTCTGACAGGGACAAGCTGGTTCCCGAGACTCCTTGAGAAAATGCAACCAACTGTCCCAGAAGGAGACAGCTGTAACTGGCAGCGGTGGCAATTTTTACCTCTTGGCCCACACAAATATTGGTCCTTCAAGGAAACTCCTGTCCTTTTGGATCAGCTCAACAGAAACCGGTTCAAGGTTTCACCCCTTTTAAGGAACGTTTAAAATTTGTGMTGTTGCACTTAGGAGATCTTCAGTTCTCTGATTCTTTTTCATCTTCTTATTGGTTCTRTAAAGTGTGTCTAATGTTTACACGTCTAATGTGTTTAAAATGTGTAAYGTAATACACAGGTAGTGTGTCTAATGTTTCTTTTGCTTTGGTGGTGTTGGGGAGGCAGAATAGCGCGGTCTAGACCTGGTCCTCTGTCAGGGCTCCTAAGGCACCTGAGTTACTCTGGTGAAAATGGTGTTGTAAAGCTCTGTTTGATTGCCCACAGTTCTGGGAAGCGCTGACCTCCAAATGATTGCCCATAATTCCACCGACTCTGCTTGCTCTTGCAGAAGACAGTGCTAAAAATACATAGGTGCTTTGCATTTCTATTGTGTGGGCTAACAAAGAACCGCAAGGCACGTTCCAGCATTCATTAATTCAAGTCTCACAAACCCAGTGCAGGTAGAGAGCCGCAAACACCGTAATTTACATTCCCTAATAACATGCTGTGGAAAGTCCAACCCTACATTTCCAGCTACCAGCTGGAATTATTTAATTATCAGTCCCTATCCCCAAGCAGTGCTAGCACTCAGCTTCGCGCATGGGCAGCAGCCCCGGCCCCTGCATTTCTTGCCCAGCCTCCGAGCAGTTGTGCCCCAGCAATTCCACTTCAGCTMCAAGTTAACCATCCAAAGCAAAGCAAATACAAGGCAAACTGATTGGGTGCTGGTAGGCGGCAGGCGAGCCATTCAATCTCTTTCTGTCTCTGCTGTGCTGGAAATAATGAAAGTCCTCTGGCTCACAGACACAGACTCGCCTGTCTATCAGCTTTATCCTCTCTGATAGATAAGGTGGAAATTCTTCATAGCGAGCTGGTCGGTGTTAACTATTGGTCAGCACACAATGGTCCCAACAAGAGTAATGGGGCCAAATCCATCTCTAGTGGAACTGTTCTGACACCAGTGATTTTAGACTGGAGATAAACGTGGCCCTTAGAGTCTGGATTACCACCTGGAGGCTCTGAATCRATAACAAAATGAAAAGTTGTTTTGTTCCAATTCAGGACAACTTTAACCCATAATCCAGAGTGCAGGCAGGAGGTGAAACCATTTTAGCAAGAGAGATTTGTCTGCTCAGAGCATAAACCTAAACAAGCTTAAACTGCATGGTATAATTTAATGGTGTTTAACATTGAAGCTGCTGTTCCTATAGCTACTGAAGGAAGCTTAGCAACCCAGCACTCAGTTTCTGGGGCATGGAAATGCTGTCTGAGATAGCCTAAGGAGAGCGTGAGGATGTGTCATCATCATCCATGCATTAACCTATCTTACCCTCACGCACTGTACTGTCATTGCACTGAAAGCAGATCCCACAAGGAGTGTTTCTGCTCAAAAAACAGGTACTTGATGCTATCTAATTACCAAATGACCCGTTTTTCTTTAAAGAAGTAACAACAGAAAGAACCAGTCTGCTTCACTGTTGGAGAACCGATCCTCACAAGATGCAAGCTAAAAGTTAGGGCCTGTGCAGGTACCTTCCATAGGTGTTGGCCCACATGCCAGTGCAGTTAAAAGCCCAATGGCAACCAGAAAGGAACCCACACCCACAGGGATAACTAATCCAGTTGCTGAGGAGGCAGGACTGTTGTTCCAACAGCTGGGACTGGGGGAACTGAGCTGGACTGATGTTCTGCAATATGTTTTCCCATTTATCTCCTATACAACTGGATGAGGATCCTTGGTTAGAATGCAAAGGGCCAGGCTGTCAGTGCCCAGAAAGACACTGCTGCTCTCTGGGCATCTGTGGGCTCAGCTCAGGGTTGATTTAACCTCCTCCCTTACACCAAAGACAGCAAGACCATCCTCGGGTCAAGTCTGCCATCAATATGTCTCTGGACATCTAGCCCCAAAGGACTCCCCTAACTGAATGTAGCCCCAGTGTTTCAAGGCTAGCACCGCACATACTCTTTTATCTTCTGTGTTCCCAGGTCCTCCTTGGCTGATCAAGACTGGCTTAGAAGGCTTTTTACCAAGAAAATGGGCACTGACAAGGAAAACCCAGTCATCAGGAATGTGCTTATCAGCTTCAACTTGCTACTGCTAGGCGCCATTCTCAAGCCTTTTGAGTGCCGACTAGAAGTGACAACAGAGGCAACCAAGAGGCCAGTGATGGATGAGGAAGGCAGTGTTGCCAACTGCAGCCCACCCCTCAAAGAACAGCCCATGGTCTTCCACCACATCTACAACATTAACTTACCCCTGGATAGCTGCTGTTCCTCAATGTTCAAGTCTTCAGCTGAGGAGGTGAGTTCAGAAGACGACAGGATGGCGGAGTATGCAGAGACCTCAGACAGCGAGAGCCAGGTCACCTTCACCCACAGGATAAACTTCCCCAAGCAGGCCTGCAAGTGCTCCACCTCCTTCCCGTCCATGCAGGATCTGCTGAGCAGAATTGAGATGCTGGAGAGGGAGGTCTCCATTCTCCGGGACCAATGCAACTCCAATTGCTGCCAAGAAAATGCAGCCACAGGTAGTAATGTGATCCTGTTAGATCTTGGTGGGGACTAAGAGCTCAAGCCAAAGACAGGAGGAATGAATGCAGGCTAGTGAYGGCACCTGGTAGCCAGGGAGAAAAACCAGTATTCAACCATGATGCCGTGGCCACAGCTTCGCTCAGGCCACTCCACTTCATTAGGAAGGCCTAAATTCACTAGAAAGAAGCCTAGCTTTTATCCTCTGAGGCAGGAAAGGGAATCCAGGAGAGGGATATGATAACTCAAGCACCCAGGCTGGTGGGGCACAGCTGGTGATCTCCCTGACCCCTCTATTCCTTACCAATCCTGATTAGAGATCCATAACTTCCCACAGGAGAGGGAGGAGAGAGACACCTCCTGTTTCCTAAGGCTTGCCTGAGCTGAAGGTGGCATGGCAGCAATAAACAACTTCATCTCCTTTGCAGGAAGAGTGAATAGATACAAAAATTGGAGCTAAAAATAAATAAATACAGAGAATAACTTCTGTTGCCTTAAAAGGCATAAACAAAACCTACAATGCAGGTACAAAACTATYACCAGGACACTTCAACTGAATAATGATAGGTAAGCTTTATGAAGATTTCTGGGAGTCCTCCATTACGGTTACTCTTTCAAAAGACACAGTTCAGTTCCTCTTTTCTACAAAGCTATTCTTCAGAGCCAGGGAAATAGTCTGTTGTTATAATGAGATGGGCTATGAACGGTTTAGTTTACAGGCTGAATTTCAATAGCGTGGGAGCTAGCGCACAGATGATTTTCTGTACATCTCAGAGATCTTCATAAGAGCGATGCTTCACACAGCACTTGTCCTCTCAGTCAACCCAGCCCCTTCCAGGGTCTTGGCGGGAGCGGATGCTCTAACGAAACGGGCTCTTTCAGGGCTCTTTTCAGGGAGGAACAGCAGAGCAGGTTCCTTGAGCTGAACAAGGCCAGGCAGGCAGTGCCCTTAGCCCAGCAGGGAAACTGCTCTTCAGGCAAAAAACAACAACAGGGTGAAGGAAAAAGCAAAAGCAAACCTTTACCACCCAAGGCTCGGTGCATTTCATCAAGTTTTGCAGCTATTAGTGTGATTTTCCAGTGGCCTTCGGGCAAAATCCTCTGTTAATGACATGTTAAAATAAAAACAGCATGACTCAGGTCAACAGTGTGAGGGGTAGGAGAGTTAGAGCAAGGGCTAGGGTGAGAACAAATGGGAACCCACGTGCACAGGGCTGGTTAAGAGTGACGCCTGTGCAGCAGATGGAGGTCAATATAATCCAAGTAATGAMCTCAGCCCTTGTCTCTGCCTGATATGGTCATAAGCTGCATTAAGTGGAAGAAAAATGGAAAACCCCCCAAGTATGCCTTTGCTGTACTGTAAAACTGGAAGTAAAAAAGTAAAGTCAAGTAGGAAATGTGGTGGGGAAAACATGTTTTAGAGGAGCTCATTTGAAGCTCTGATAGGCCTCTTTGAGTTATTTGCAACATATGTAGATGGCTCCATTAAACATTTATCACTCAGTGGAGCCTGCCCTCCAATTGCAGATGTACACTGAAGTAAATCCGGAGTAATTTCATTTTCCTGAAGTTGCTTTTACTTCACTGCACTGCAAATAAGACCAGGAACCCTACCCCGCAGCCTGAAACATTTCCCCAGGCAAAGCCTCTATATTCCAGCAAACCCACAGGCATCCACTTTCCTCTTTGGATAACTAGAGCCTGAGACCTGAACAGAACCACATCGCCATTCCCAGGATTCACAGATAATATGGGAAATATTCTGCAGCAAAACCCAAAAGGGTTGGTGACACCCCATGAACAGCCAACCCATTTTACAGGAGTGTATGATCCATGCACACATGAGGAGTGCTTTACGGGGCCCATAACACTCCAGAAGGTGCCACCATGAAACCATGGCTTTGGGTCTTCCAGCGTATGATGGAGAAAAGCAGTAAAAATTAGCAGGGGGAAAGTTACCAKCGTTGGTGCAAGCCTTTAGCTAAGGAAGCCTTAAGTCGGTGTTAGCTTCTAAGCAAAACAGATGTGTTGGCCATGGCTAGCTGCAAGTAGCCAGGCTCTCCTTCCCGCTGCTCCCTCGGTGCTCCAGGAAGCCAAGCTGCAAGATAGAACACAGGCACTGATCCATTTTGGCCATGGGGATGCCTCGGGTTTCAACCCCACCTTCATCAGGCGGCTCTGTGGTGTGGGATGGAGGTGAGGGAGGAGACACTTTAGGGTGCTGGTATGGACCTGCTGCTCGTCCCTACCTGCAGAAGGAAACCGTTAGGAGATGGGGAGGGCTCAATAGGAGCCTGCGAAAAGCATGGCTGGGGGCAGAGAAGCTGGCTTAGGGAAGGCTTTTTCCCTGGTGAAGGGCTGCAGCAGGGAGGAAAGGGCCACCTTCTGCTCGTGGGGTTTCTCCCGGCCGTTCCCCGGTGGTGTTTTCGGACGCGTTCGCTGGGGAGGGAGAGCTTACTCTGACGGGCGGCTCTGCGTGGTCCCAGGGCAGCTGGATTTCCTGCCGCCCTGCAGCGGGCACGGCAACTTCAGCCTGGCGGCGTGCGGCTGCGTCTGCGACGAGGGCTGGGTGGGCAGCAACTGCTCGGAGCCCCGCTGCCCCGGGGGCTGCTCGCACCGCGGCGCCTGCGTCGAGGGCCAGTGCGTCTGCGACGGCGGCTACGGCGGCGACGACTGCTCCGAGCGCCGCTGCCCCGCCGACTGCAGCGAGCGGGGCCTCTGCGTGGACGGTGCCTGCCTCTGCGAGGAGGGCTTCGGCGGGGACGACTGCGGGCAGCCCCGCTGCCCCCGGGACTGCTCCGGCCGCGGGCACTGCGCCAACGGCACCTGCCTCTGCCACGAGGGCTTCGCCGGCGAGGACTGCAGCTGGCCCCACTGCCCCAACGCGTGCAGCGGCCACGGCGCCTGCCTCCAGGGGCTCTGCGCCTGCGAGGACGGCTACGCGGCACCCGACTGCTCTGCAGGTAGGGGCCTGGCACGCGCGGCCGCCCTTCCACGCCCCCTCCCTCCATGATGGTGGCGATTTTGCGTTCAACGTTTTCCTGCTCACCCCTCTGCCCTTCCCTGCCAGTGGCGCCTCCGGAGAACCTGCGCGTGGCCGGCGTGGGCRACGACAGCGTGGAGCTGGTGTGGGACGGCCCAGCGGCAGCGKCCGAGTTCGCCGTCTCCTACGAGCCAGCGGGACCCGGGGGCGGCCGGCTGGAGCAACGCGTGCCCGGGGACTGGAGGGCYGTCACCATTCGAGCCCTGGAGCCTGGTGTCACCTACAACCTCAGCGTGTACGCCGTCGTCGGCAACGTGCGCGGCGCCCCCGCCACCGCCAAGGTGACCACCCGTAAGTACAACAGTGGCCAGTAAGACCCTCGGAGAGAGCGCCGTGGTGKTCTGGCACACTATGGATGTGGCTAGTTCCCCTCCTCATCACTGCAACATTTGGAAAGGGGGGATATCGACAAGCGTCATGAGGAGGGAAAATGGGAATATCAAGCTGCAGGGGTGACATCTGAACGGGGTCCTCTGAAATAAACACATAGGGAGGGCATGGAGAGAGCATCCAGCTGCCTCAAACGCTTGCAAACCCACCATCCACTCCATTCAAGTGGGATGGTCAAGTGCTCTGGGGTGGGTTGCTCCCATGCTGCCTCCCTGAGKGATATATTCCCTAAAAGCAAACCCAAAGTTTCCTCGAGGAGGGGTATCCCAGGGCAGCTGGGCCGGGAGCAGGGGCTGGGAAGCCACAGCCTCATCGCTCTCCACCCCGGTGCTCCCTTCCAGACCTTGCCACGCCACAGGGGCTGAAGTTCAAGACCATCACCGAGACAACTGCCGAGGTGCAGTGGGAGCCCTTCTCCTTCCCCTTCGACGGCTGGGAGATCAGCTTCATCCCCAAGGTAACACGGGCAGCACTGGTGGCCCGCAGTGCGATGGCTGCAACGCTGGCTGTCCCAAGGGCATGTCCCTTCCTCCTCCTCCTCTCTGCCACCCCTTCTTTCTGCACATYGAGCTGCTTTAAGGAGATGAGATTTAACTGAAAAACCCTCAGCTTGCAGATGGCAACCTTCAACAACCTGCAGTCACACGCACGGATAATCCTTGCCATAGAATTTTAATTGCAGCAATGAACAGGTAGAATTTGTGCCAGAAAAGATGAAAGSATGAAAATGTTGCCCTAAATATTGCATATTTTCTATGCATGATAACAAAAATTGTATGTCAAGTATTTCATCTATATTCATAATTTCTACACCATTTATCCATAAGTATAGCTTCAATTGTATATGGAGCCTCTTTACAAGAGCATTCAAAMCCCAGCAGTAAAAGAAATGCTGATTAAGGGCTCAATTATGCCATTTTCATTTGTACAATATTCTCACTGGAGTAAAAGGCAGCTCTGGGCAGCAGAGAACAGCAGAACTCGGCCCTAAAGTTTTAAAAGCTCTTAACTGTAAAGGTACAATTAGAAACACTACAAAATGAGAGCCCAATTGCTTTAAATAGCTCATTTCCCACTTTGCTTTCCAAAAACGTTGGAAGGATCTCACTGTAATTTTCAACCAACACAGAAAATTTTCTCCAAAGTTGAAGTTCATACATTGCTGTTATAAACCCTGAGGTAATTTTATGCACTGTCAGAATAAAATACTAAACAATAAGCCCACGTAATGGAAAGGTCACCAGCACTTTCAGTTTTGTAGCAAAAACTAGCATATCATTAAAATGTTTCACTGATACTCACGGATTAATCTTTACAGGGTGCCCATAGAGCAGGTAAGTGGTTATATAGGCATTTTAAGGGATCACCGTGCTGGAAGTGAGCTTCTCTCCTGGATTATTTCTTTGTTATAGCCAACTTCCACTTTCAGGCAGCTGCATGGACCTGACTGTTAGGGCCCCAGGGACCAGGTTCCCTGCAAGAGAAGCAAAACAAAATGACAAGCACCTTCTTCCCGCCCTTTTGGCTTTGCAATATCTTTCCTTTTCCTTTGTCCTGGATGTTTCAGGCTGTCTCAAAACATTCTTTTGCAGGCCAAATTTGTCTGAACTTTAAATGATGGGCCAAGGCCCTCTCAAAACTGTCAGACCAACTGAAGCACTTCAGCATTAAAACAAGGAAATCAAGTGCAAAAGGACAGCTTTTCTGGGGCTGCAGGATTTCAGGAGGAGGCAGGAGAGGAGCTCGTGGGGTGTTTAAGTGTGTTGATACGGGTCAATGAAGTGCTTGTTCCTGCACTGGAMGGCCTAATCCCTTTTGGACACCCACTTCCCGCTGCTGAAATTGCCTTGTGTCACATTGCCTTTCCTCCTAAAACAAGGCAGAGGGTGCTGTCTTCTCACTACCTTGGGAGCCRAGCTGTCCCAGCAGATATCAAACCTGGCCCACCTCTTTTCAGCTGCACGTTATAATATTGACATCGCGATTCACATCTAAGGCTTGCAAAAGGCAGAGCACCCTCCCTTTCCAAAAACTGGGAGAAAAGCTGATTATCGCGGTGCTGGCCGCCTTGGGGAGGGTCCACGCACCGTCCCGCCGGGCTCCCATGTCGGGAGAGCCAGGCCAGGCTGTGATCGTGTTGTTTGCTCATAGTTTAAGGGGAGAAGGCAGAGCAAAACAGAATCCAGCGACACAGAGCGCTGTGGTACGGAGACCGGCTCTGCGCAATAGCAGAGCTCAGGGGGAAGGATTTARGATGGAAAATGAGGGAGAGTAAAATGGCAATTTAGGGGTATAATGGAAGATTTCCTGTTTAAATGAGAACAGAGATGAATATGAATTGAAAGCTATGTGCAAAGATTTGTTTAGTATATTGTTAGAGAAGACAGCAGAGAGAA
This sequence comes from Eudromia elegans, assembly GCA_003342815.1. Lineage (NCBI taxonomy): Eukaryota > Metazoa > Chordata > Aves > Tinamiformes > Tinamidae > Eudromia > Eudromia elegans. Next base: position 46,587 of record PTEX01000368.1, on the reverse strand, counting down.
AAGATCCAATGTCCAAACATTGACAGAAAACGTAACATTTGCAATTGCTTAAGGACTTACGTTTTTCAGAGCAAAAACATAAAGTATAATGAATTTAACAAAGATACTTAAAAAGCAGTGTACGCCAGAATGAAGACCTTACAGTTTCATATCAATATGCAAACTGCGGGAGGCTCCTGGYACCAGAATAACTGCTGCAGAGGCAAAGGGAGTCTAGCCCAGGCTCTGATTTTATTAGCTTGTCTCTTCTAGAGGCAATTAGCTGGCAACGTACACGCAGACAGCAAAATACTGCACAGGGTGTGTGTGTGGGAAAAGCAGGGGATGGGGAAGGATTCCTCAGACCCAAAACCTGGGTGCTTGGTGCTTCATGGGCGCCAGAGCTGTGCAAGTCYATGAACCCGGGTGGGAAGTGGCAGGCACTGGCGTTGGGCCCTTCCCCATACCAGGGTGCTCCTGTTGGGTCCTTTCTTGGGTCCTCTCGTGCGTACGCCAGCAGTGCCCCACCATCCTGCCCTGCTCTTGCACCTCTTGCTCGGTGTTGCTAATCGGCGTCGCCCCTTTGCCTCCGGCAGAACAACGAAGGCGGCGTGATCGCGCAGCTCCCCAGCAGCGTCACCACCTTCAACCAGACGGGCCTGAAGCCGGGCGAGGAGTACACGGTCACCGTGGTGGCCCTCAAGGAGCAAGTCAGGAGCCCCCCTGCGTCTGACAGCGTCTCCACCTGTGAGTGAGCCCATCCCTCCTGTGCCCGGCTTCCCAAAATTCCTGAAAAGGACGCTGGTTTAGGGTTCTGTGAAGGCTTTAAAAGTTTTGATCACCTCCCGGAGTGCCCTCTCTACTGGCAGTAATTAGCAATCTTACATTTACCAGACTGAGGCAAACAGCCCTAGGAGTGCACCCTCTTCACCATGCCATGGTCAGGAAAGCCAACAGTGCCCTGTACACGCACATAATAATCCCAGAAATCACAGACCTCCTACACTGAATTCAGTTCCAAGCACCACACCCGCCAGCCAGCTAAGCTGGGGCCACAGAATCTGCCAACGCCAGGTAGTTTGAGCATCACCAAAAGAAGGTTTCCTTCAATCAAACAGCGTGAATTTTGGAGGCTTAGCCCAACAGCCTGAATGCCAGAGGTGCATCACAACGACAGCTTTTTCATGTAGTATTTTGTCACACTCCCTCACAAATTCCTGCTGGCATAGAGGAAACCGTGACGAGGTTAATAGGGTTATGATTGACTGGTCAGCTATTATTAGATATACAAATAAATTCTTTTTCTAATATAAATCTCACCAGAGGCACATTTCAGAGTCTGGACATCTCCAAAAAGCATCTCTGTAATGGTACTGCCTACTTAAATAACAGAGAGATTAAAATTCCCACCTGCATTTGTGTTGCTAAATGCCCTCTACTCCCACCAGATCAGTCAAATCAGGCAGTGGGGCACAGAGCCAGAAACAGCATCATCTCCCCTCCTAAACCATTTACTTGGCTAGCCACTTGTCCACCCCATTGACAAGATGAAATTCAGCAAGCACACAGGAACTGGGTCCTTTCCTTGCTGGAGGAAACGTGGTGATGGGCACAGCACAGAGCCACCACGCAGAAGAGCCTTTCCATGCCAAAACTGCTGCAATCTSACTTGGCAGTCACGCAGACAGCTACCTCCATCCAAGCTGCTGCARACTGAAACAGCATTTAAATAGCTCCTGGAAGGTTATAACGAGGTGGTGTTCTCTTCAGGCTGCTAATTTGAAGCTTACTAGAGGCAGGGTCTGTCTCTGAGCCTGCCAAGAGCATGACAGAGTGGAGGGGAGGGTTCAGCCACCCGCCGCCACCCTTGGCAGMTCGCTGCAGATCTTAGCTTCCTTGATACAGTCCTATCCTATTGCTTTGCCTCTGTGCTTAGCCTCACGTGGCTTAAAAGAGACATTTCCTGGTCAAGCAAATCTTCCTTTCCCTTTCCTGAAAAGAAGGATAAAAAAAAAAGTGCTAGTACTTCAAGCTCAGTGATTTTCCTGTGTAAAGAAGTGCAGGTAGTCAGGCAGGCACTTCACTCCGGAAGGCATYCAGCGCTATCCTATTTGCTACGTGTTTGCCCCCAGCATTCTTTTTTTTCTCTCTACATATTGTGCTGGGTGATGGGATCAAGCAGGGAAGGAGCGATTTCCTGCCMCACAACTTGCCAAGAGCTCGTGAGTAACCCTGATGCTCTCCAGCACCATCTCAGTGATGGGGAAATTGAAGATTGAAGCGGGATCTGSAGCTGGCTTTGCTGAGCTTCAGGCTCCTATCCCATCACTCTGCTCCCCAAATATATTGCTTTCCAGTACTCCTTAATTTTCCACTGTAGTTTCTTTCCAACATCTCACATCTACTGCTCCAAMTAAGCCCATACTTTTTTCCTAAACCTCTCTCTTACCTACCCAGGCAGTTCTCCCCTGGGATCTTCCCACCCTGAGATACAGCACATACTTATTATGAARTGACATTTTTATTATATATAATATATGAGCTGTACTTGCATTTAGAATAACCTGAGTTACAAGACCAATGTGGGGGKTTTTTTCCTTACCTTGGCATCATATAAGCTGTCACTAGTGCCAGAAATTACCATACAATGAGAATGTGGAAAAGTGACCAGAAAGTAAGTCATAAAATTGTCTGCCCAGCAGGTTGTGCATGTTAATATACATGTTACATGAGCAATAGCCAAGCATTTCCCCCCTTTCGGTTGCTAAAACAGCTAAGGCTGGAGATGYCGTTGGTCTCAAAGCATCACTCCACAAACTCTGAGCTCACATTTTTCAGACCTTTAGTTTTGGGAGATGCAGAGCAGGAAAGAGTGTATTTCTCTAAAAAAATGCTGGAATATTATAATAGTCTCATGGAAGTTTGAAGCCAAGAAGCAAGAAGTGAAGAAAGAGAAAGAGCATCTCTCAGGAGATGCTCAGCATGAGCACTTTAGCTAAAATCCCCCTTTTTTAAAAGAGGTTTGGTCAACATCCAAGGTACTGTCKTCTCCAGCTCACTCTGAAGAGCCACAGAAGCAGTTGCTGTTTTCTCCTCTCTTCTCCATGCTAATATCTCAAAAACTGTCACGTTGTTAAGAGCTGGCTAGTTCACCGATCTTACAGCTCAAATGCAAGCTAGGAATTGGCAGCAGAGCAGGAACATTTCTAGACATGCACCTCATTTCTTGATCCTTTGAATCAGTTCTCGGCCCCACAGTATTTAACACATTGTCAATGCCTTTCAAAAGACATAAAATCACTGTCATAAATTTTGCCAATGATAGAAAGGCTAGGGAAAGAGTAAGTCAAGTGGAAGGGAATCATCAGTAAAGAACAGTTTGAATGGCTTGAAGAGCTGGAGATGCAAAAACTATATGTATTTTAACACACCCCAAACCATGAATATTCATCTAAGAACAAAGAACCACAGTTAGATGTTAGGTTTTGTCCTGGRAGATTCTGCCTGCAAGAGCCAGAGAGGACTTCCTGCTGATGAACAGCTTAAGACAAAGACATAAGTTGCATTATATATGTAGCAGGCACTGATGAGTGAGCTTCAGGGTCCTGGCCTGGTGTCCAGAGCTCAAAAGAGATGAAGATAAAGCAGAGAGGGCTCAGAGAATAGCCATGATGTTGGATTAAAGATGTGGGAAGCCCARTCAGAGCCAATCCCATGGGCATCTTGGCAAGACCCAGCGGATCATCCCTATGACACGGGGTTGCTGCTGCTGCTCTCTCCACGTCCTCCTTCCTGACCACTGCCTGTGTGTCTCTCCTCCAGTAATTGATGGCCCAACCCAGATCCTGGTGCGGGACGTCTCTGACACGGTGGCCTTCGTGGAGTGGACGCCGCCGCGCGCCAAGGTGGACACCATCCTGCTGAAGTACGGGCTGGTGAACGGGGAGGGAGGGAAGACCACCTTCCGCCTGCAGCCCCCGCTGAGCCAGTACTCCCTGCAGGCCCTGCGCCCGGGCTCCCGCTACGAGGTGGCTGTCAGCGGCCTGCGAGGCACCAACGAGAGCGACGCTGCCCTCACCCACTTCACCACAGGTAGCCGGACGTGGACCAGTTTGCTGGGTTTTGAGCTCAGCATCTAAATACCCTTCATCCCCCTGAAAAGGGAGCAGCAAGGTGCTCASCTGGCTCGCTTGGAGCCTGATCAAACCCAGGTGTGGGGAACATGATGCACTGACCCCCGGCTTTGCTATCGAGCACACACATCCCCAACCTCCCCGAGATTCTGTCTTGTGACATCCCTTGGAATAGGTCTGCTGCACAGTGACTCACTGTGTAAGCTCCACTTCTGCGTGTCTCCAGGGTATATGTGGCTCAGGCGAAGGATTTTTCCTCCCTAGCAGACCTGTGCAATAGCTGCCTGCACATTTTTGCCTGCAGTACAGCACCAATTATCAACACTTAAAAGGTTCGACCTCAGCTAGTGCCTTCCTATCGGCAAGCATTTGTTTGTCTATTCTAATTACAATCTGTTTGTGCGGATTAAAAACTCATCCCAGTTCTGCAGAGCATAAACGCTGCAGCGGAGGTCACAACGCCCCACGGCGTAAGTGGGGACTGCACCCYGAGCAATGCAGTGGAGCGGAGCCGGCGGTCCTCGGCAGGGCCCCAGGAACGCCCCGGCGAGGCCGAGGCACCCGCTGCTGCCGGCTGAGCAGGTGCCTTTGCATAGCTGGATCCAAATCAAGGTTGTGTCAGACCGCCTGTGCTACGGCAGGATCCTTTCCCCTCCTGCAACACATACGAGCTGAAGTTTCATCTGATACAACAGAAGGACATAGTAGCACAAGGCTAAGGTCCAAGTTAAGATTCGAGTCCAAATTAAGGTGTCTCAGATACCATAACAAAGCAAGTCCATAGAGGAAGTGAGAGATGCAGCTGACACCAAAACAGAAAACCACTAGCGTGTCAGCTGAAGTGTCCTCTGTCCATCACYCTCTACTTGCTAAACTCCATTCCCCTCTATGTCCTGTGCCCCGTGGAGATCTTTCACATTGCCCYGGGCATCTCAGACTTCTCCAGATGCCAGTGTTTAGGTGACTGACTGGATCCAATATCTGAATTGAGGTGTCAGTCACTAGGTGAGTCCCACCTCGGCTACCTCCTGCCACAGCATCCAGCTGCCTGCAGGTTCTCCTGGGTACAAAGTCCCAACCAGTAGCACGTCAAGCCCCTTCTCCCACCAGCCTGAAAAAGACCTTGAACCTCTCTCGAGGCTGGAGCCCAAGGCCATGCTTTAAAAAACAGAAGCCAAAGTGATGCCCTTAATAACATCTGTAGAATAGCAGGCAATTTTCAAATGCACCTAAACTGTGCAAAATGTAGTTTTTTGAGAAAAAAATCGGAGACCTTTAGGCATGAGAGGCCTGATTTTAAAAAGATGGTCACTCCTGTACCTGCTCAGCTGTCAGAGCTGAAGCAGGCGCATTGCCTGAGAAATCTGCAGGCAATGCCCGAAAGCAACGCAGTCAAAAATGTGGTTATCTGATTTTATATCTGATATGAATACTCTAACTGGTCRGTAAAACTTTAATTAATGTTAAGCCTGCAGATAGCTACCAGGTTTAATTTACCAWGCCATAAAGGAGGAGGAAGAGAGCATATTTCAGTGCTATTTTACGGTATATAAATTACCTGTCATGTATATTACTGGTGGATACTCGGCTCCCATTACAGTAACTGTAGTGCATGAATTGTGTGTGTACATATATATCTCTATATAGATATATATTTATTATGAGAATTTCACTGCAATTGATTTGCTGAGTTGGCCTTCCTGGCTTTATTTCTAAGAGACAACATAAAAAATACTCCGTAAAATCCTGATCCAGTAAAGAGCAGTAATTACTCCTGCCTCCCAGCATTCAACAACAGCCAGATCCTGTCTTGCAGTGATGCCTACACAGACCTGCAGCTTGCAGGAGAGATGCGCTGTGCAGATCTGAGCAGATTTGGTACACAGCCTTAGCAGTGTGGATACACACAGCACAGCATCAGTTAGAACAACGTCTGAACGTGAAAGAGCACATAAAGAAGCTCAAAGTCTTCCAAGCTTCCCCATCAAAATTCACAGCAGCTCTATTCAGTGCTTTATTGATACAGAGCCTTTTTTTCCCCTCTTRCACATGGTGCCTCAGTTTCCCCAGCTGCAAACTGGAAGAAACAACAAATTTCTTCTATAAATACCGCGCCGTTAGCTCCAGGAGTAACTCCCAGAGGGCTGCTGTGACTGCATCGGCATTGCATCGAGCTGTGCTGAGCCACTGCTCCCATCCCTTGTGTTGCACAGAGATCGATGCGCCCAAGAACCTGCGCGTGGGTGCCCGGACAGCAGCCAGCCTTGAGCTTGCCTGGGACAACAGCGAGGCTGAGGTGCACAGCTACCGTGTGGTCTACAGCACCCTGGCCGGGGAGCAGTACCACGAAGTACTGGTGCCCCGCGACAGCGGCCCCACGACCAGAGCCACCCTCGCAGGTAGGCTCCTCCTCCTCCTGGCGAGTTCAGATCTGGGTGGGAGAAGGGGAGGTCAGATGTGGGTGGGTGCAACTCCCGTGGGTCCCACCAAGCGCCCAGGGCATCCCAGCTAGAGCTGCCAGGAAGCAAAGGGAGAAATGGGAGAAGGAGGGTGTTTTAGGTGGCTCTGCAAACAATATTATTTTCCTCTCTATCCTTCCACCCCAGAAAAACAGCATTTCTGTGGTCCAGGCAGACCTGACCTGGAAGCAGGCTGCTGCACATCCCAAAGCACTGTCTACCTAAGCACAGAAGAAATTTGAAAGTCACTTTAATGGGAAAGAGCCCCAAAACACTGGAGGGGATGCTTTCGGTACCCTTTTCCAAATCTGGCATTCTAATGCTGTTTGGATCATCGATCCCATTTTTCTGTCGCCCTCCTAGGCGTTGCATTATTCAGGGTAGCACATGGAAGCCACCTGCGATTTGCAAATACCACCCACTCTGAGCATGGCCAGGAAAGCCACAAACACCCTTTGCAGAAACACCATGAAAAACAACACTATTTTTTTTCCCCAGCTATAACTATTTGCCTGCCAAATCTGYACTTCCAGTGGCATCTGGGGCTGCAAAATGATTCACACACACAAAGCAAAACAAATAAAAAACCTCAGTAATTGAGCTTTGCACTCACCTCGTGCAACGGTGCGTGCCACCACATTTTCAATGTGACAGAGCAGCATTTCTCTCTGCTCTCCTGGCTCTTTCCCAGCCCAGAAAGGGCCCAACCACTGAGTTTGTTTGGGAATCTCCCCATGCATCGGTCATACGGGTCTACAGAAACAAGTCTGAGTGAAGACTATAAAACAAAAAGCTGCCCATGCGTGAATAGTGCATATGCCCCATTACCAGCAGCATTTAGGTGCTGCGGAGGCTGGAATTACACACGGTGCTCCAGACACTTTCCTGCCACCGCCAATCTCAGGCAGTGTTAAGCAAAATCTCCCTGGACCTTGTTAACAACATGTTCATAGATAGTGCTGTCCTTTAGTGCTCTCTGTAATGACTCTATTCCCTTAAGTATTTAGCTGCTCTTCCATTACATGCCTCAGCTCCAGAGACGCGGAGACGCTTAATCAGTGGCCGTAACTGATTTTTATACAGTGTTTGTTTTCCATCATCATCATCATCTAATGCATTGCTGCTCGCTCCCAGGGTACTGTACAGTAAACAAACACAATTCTAATTACAGCAGAGAAATACCACCCGGCTAAAAGAAAAATCACTTAAATTTCACTGGAAGGCCTCCGTTTTTCCGCCGCTGGCACTAGCAGCAGTTTAGCAGTTCCACAGCAGCCAGTCGGCTCAGAGGAGGAAAGCAGCGGTAACACGACTCGTCCTCTGAGCCTGGTGCCTAGAGGCCGCCCRCAACTCATTGCACCCCACACGCGGGACAAAGGGAAGCCCAGGAAGGATGGCAGCAGATACAGGCGGCTCGGTTGAGTACTGGGAGGCGGTGCTGAGCTCCGAGGCGCCTCTCGAAAGATTCAAATCTCCCCTTGCTTGGCAAGGATGCTAAAGCAGGGCTGGGGGTTGGTAAGCCCAACTACAGCAGTGAGCCCTGTCTGGCAGACCTTGCCTGGGGATTTCCTCACCCCATGGTCAGCTCTCCCAGCCCACGCTCACWATGCTCAAAATCCCACTCCCCTGGCACCCCTGCTCCCGCCTGGCCCTCTCTGGAGAGACTTCATGTGACCCAGTGGTGCTGACCACCTTAGGGGGCTTCTCCAGCACCCATAGGCCAAAAGCAAGCGCTAACTYCTTTTGCTGGCTCCATTTGCAGACTCTGCCTCACCAAAGCCAAGAAGAATTCTRGGCTTAGAGAGGAAGCAAACCTTAGGTTACCCCATAAATCTCTTCTTGAAATCAGAAATGGCACATTAAAAACACTAGCAATATTTTCCTACCCAAAACATCTGGGGAAGATGTCATTTTGCATCTTCCTGTTCTTTTTTTTTATTTTTTCTCCCCCAATGAACCAATTCCCTTCATCCCTTTTCATCCTTTTCAGCACACCTTTATTACCTAGGGGGYAGAAGCAAAGGACAAAGTCCGTGAAACCACCAGGCTTTTTTTCAAAGCACCTGCCGAGGTGCCCAGGAGCCAAGCCCCTGCTCCAAGCTCCCCTCTTGGCCTGCAGCACCACCAGGCACTTGAGCAAGAGCGACYGCATAGGAGACGAAGGCATCCCTCACCCTCATCATCCCTGCCCAGGGAAGSTGCATGTGGTGTCCGGAGCCAGAGCATGCTAGTGTCCCAAATGCACTGCAGAGGAACGTGGAACTCGTTGCCCCTAACTCTGTCTCTGTGCATGTTCCACCTSAGAGGGGGATTTATTTGCAATGTTTGTCTTGCTGAGGCCTTTGACAGAAAGCTGGCAACRTGCTTCTTGCATAGACACGAGCCTGGCACTCAGTTTTAAAATCRCTGTTGGGCTTGCAGGGTGGTGCTGCCTCGAGGCTCAAGGCAGAGCTGGAAGAGATTGGCTGCGGTGGAGCTTTTCTGCAGGTGGTCCCCTGCCCAACAACCATGCTCCTTTTTTCTGCAATAGGAAAAAACCACTGTCCTTCCAACAGCAGCCAACAAGAGAAAATCTCATGCAAAAGGCCCTTGTGCTTCCTGTGCACCACGCAAGGCCAGTGGAAGGGATGGCATTAGGGTGATACTCCTGCATTACGGCAGTGCCRTCTCCATGCAGACGAGCTTTGCTCTGCCCGTGGGTTTTTATAGCTTTTTCTAGCCCGATGGGAAAGATCAATAATGTGCAGGCAGGAGAGAAATGAAGTCATCAGGAGCCAAAAGTGACAGACAAACCCAGGAGATACTCTGCTAAGAGAAAATAATGATCAGCAATAGGTGCTCAGGAAATTAGCTGGATTAGCGAGATTTCCATCTCCCTTGAGACGGGAATTGCAGAGTGTGTCAACCACAAAGAACATGTTTGATTCAGCTCCCAGGAAGACTGTGCCTTTATTAATTAATGTGCATTTCATTTAAACCACATTTTTTTTTTTTAAGAAACCAACCCCATGACAATATCTGATGTTGAATCACTTTGGAAACAAATACAATTTTTTATCATTCCTACCTCAGCTTGCTTGCACTCGCAGACACAATTTCTGCCTCAGTGCAGGCAGTTATAGTAGAGCTCAGCAACAACTTTATTTTTTTGCTGTGTTAGAATTACCCAATTTCCCCAGCCAAAGGCATACACGGGGCTTTTAAAAAAGGGCCAGCTCTTTCCTCTCGAAAGACACAACCTGCACAGAGACTTGCCAACCACTAGGAACACAACTCACCTCTTCTGGCAATTTCACTGCCTTAGCAGAGTCTTGGCAGTGGCTGCAATGTACATCTGGAAACCCAACCCCAAATCAGAGTAGAAGGATGCCAATATGAAAGAAGTGTTTGCACATGCCCTCCTACTCCAGTGCTTTCTGCTTATGGTAGACCATGCTTTTTAGGGATCAACCATCCACCCACTCCTCCAAGACCTTCTCCAAAGCCCTTTCTCATCTCAGTGGCAGGAACTGTTTCTGGCAGCCAGCATGGAGGTCCGCTGGGCACTGAAACTGTTGATTTTGAGCTGTCTYTGAAAACRTTTCCTAATGTTCTTCTGAGCTTCTTTTCTGCCGTTCRGKGATGACTAGCCAGAGCTATCACAASACGCTTGCTGACCAAGGGGCAGTGGGGAGCTCATAACCTGGCAGCTGCTCTCACTGCTCTCTCTGTGTCTTTCTTGCACTTCCCGGTAGATCTGGTGCCAGGGACTGAGTACGGCATTGGGATATCAGCCATCATGGATAACCAGCAGAGCGTGCCAGCCACCATGAATGCCAGGACAGGTAAGTCTTCTGYACTATGGCAAATCACGGGCCAATATCCCACAGAGCAAATGCTTCCTCCTCACACCAAGCATGCCAAAACTAGCATTTGGAGCACAGCTCCTTCACGGCAAGGCACTGGCTGTCCTCAACACCCTTCCCACAAARGATCAGCCACTCAGTAAGGCTTGTGCTTGGCTGCAGGTGTCTGCACTCTCTAACTTCCACCAGAATCTGTCCAAACTCTTCAACCCAACCCTTACATGCCTTCCCCATAGAGCTCGACAGCCCTCGGGACCTCCTGGTGACGGCCTCCACAGAGACATCCATATCCCTGGCCTGGACAAAGGCYAATGGGCCCATTGACCACTACCGCATCACCTTCACTCCAGCCTCGGGGATGGCCTCTGAAGTGACAGTGCCCTGGGATAAGGCGCAGCTCACTCTCTCAGACCTGGAGCCTGGGACAGAGTACACCATCTCAATCATAGCCGAGCGGGGACGCCAGCAGAGCCTGGAATCCACTGTGGATGCATTCACAGGTACAGAAGGGCTAGCTGATCCATGGTCAAGCATGGCATKGTTCACCACGCTGGTGCCTCTGCCAGCAACTCTAGCACAGCAACTGTTGAGATAGCAAAGGGGATGACAGCAATGCTAAGGTGACAGCTCATGCACATGAGATCAGGTCCATGGACCTGAGAAGTGGGAGAGCCTAGGGGCCCAGCAGGTTCTCGTAGCTCTTACCATCAGCATTCAAAACACCTACATTGTGGGTGGCCCCCTTAAGGAAGAGGCAAGGGAGGAGGGAATCACCAACCTGCACTGTACTCTGTAGTTAGGGTGTTCTCTTTGCCCGTAACAAGGAGAAAACAAACAAATCTTGAGGAGTCTTACAAGCCTTTCTGCACAGTTCTACACAGAGTCCCATCACTCATCATAGAGCACCAGGGAGGGAATGTTTGTTGGCAGAGCTGAGAAAAGTATCATATTTTCCCCTCCCAGTTATGCCTCTTGATCTCAGTAGAGTTTTGGATCAAGGGAGAGCCAAGAACTGGTGTTTTGCTACATCTGTTGGATGTTTTCTGAACCAGGGATGGGATACTGCAGTYTGAGTACTCAGTATCAGTCTGAGGATCTGCAGATGATCATGTGCAGACAGTGATGTTCTGACACTGCTATGTTTGAGTCACTGATCAATATGATCCGTGGATGGAGACGTATTCCCTGGTAAATCTCAGTTGTAACCACCTCACAGGAGCAGGTTTGCATCTCCCCCTCTCTGGCTTTCAGGAGTCCGGCCCATCACACAGCTGCACTTCTCTCACCTGACATCCTCGAGCGTCAACATCACCTGGAGCGACCCATCGCCACCAGCTGACCGGCTCATCCTACAATACAGCCCACAGGGCAAAGAAGAGCCACAGCAGCTCACACTGGATGGCACCAGGAGACACGCCAGCCTGACGGGGCTGCAGCCAGCCACCGAGTACCAAGTGTCACTGGTGGCTGTGCATGGCACAATTAGCTCAGAGCCCATCGTGGGCTCTATAACTACAGGTAACGCACAGAAGGCTGAGGGCTCCGCAGCTCAATTCAAAGAGGGGCTTGAGGGAGACATTTTTCTTGAAGCCAGCAAMCTAAGTTGGAGTTGACGAGGCAATTTGTTTTTATGCAGAAGCAGTTATACTTAGAAAACATTTTTTGGGATTTACTGTAGGTTAAAATCCTATTTCGCAAGCTGCATGACCACGTCTCCTGATTCAGGCTTCCCTAGATACTGAGCTCATATACTATTTCATCTCACTTTTGTCTTAGGACCTTCTTTGTCATGGCAACAGAATCTAAAACAATGCCAGTGGATTAAGCATTTTATCTTTCCGTAATCCCTGAATCCCCACCTCAGCCAAAACCCATATTTGTTATTTAGCTTATGCTCCAGAATCGCCTTAAAAACAGAATCATCTCCCATGCTAAGCTACAGAAATCACAACCACACACAGCAGAGCTGTCACCAGGGCTAGAACCTGAGCCAAGCGGGAAACAGGGGATAGCCAAATCAATGGCCATGGATCCACCACTAGCACTAATATCATCCCATAGGCAGTCCAAGCTACCTCTTGTAGCTGTGACAGTCCTGCARTCCTGGCCACTAAATCTGGAATGGACCTTAGGTGGCGTTGGCTGCCCAAATTCTAAGCCCAGGGTAGCTTTCTGCACTAGTAAAGGAAGTCTGACGGGAGTGCATCTGCCTCTAACACCTCTGTGTCCTCCTCCTTCTTGCCCAGGGATTGAYGCTCCAAAGGACCTCAGGGTAGGAAATGTGACCCAGGACTCCATGATTGTCTACTGGAGCCCTCCCATTGCCACTTTTGATCACTACAGATTATCCTACCAGGCTGCCGAAGGTAACAGCGTAGCTGGCTCTTGCATGTCCTCTCAGGTACACTGCTAGACACTCCTCCCGTGCTGCCGCCCACCCCAGTTGGAAACAAGACACCAAGTCTCCCTACCCCAAAGGAGCCTCCTGGCACCCCTACACAGTGCTGTGCCTGCAGGTGCAAAACCTCGGCCGCCTAGCCCCAGGCTCCAAGAGATACYCGGCTTTGCCCTCCCCTACTGAGTGTCCCCTGCGGGCCCAGGAATGGACAAGGCAAGCAGTGCCACAATCCCAAATCTCTTCCTTTGCTGCTACAGGGAGAACGGACACCACTGCGATCCCCAGAGATGCTACTGAATACACCTTGCACCGCCTGCAGCCCACTACCGAGTATGAGATCACCATGAAGAGCGTGTGGGGTCGGGAGGAGAGCGAGCTGGCYTCCCTCACCGCACACACAGGTGGGAAAGGGGTCCCCAGCACGGAAACAATAATATGACAACACCATGTCTGTTCCTACGCTGGTCCTGGGAACTGCACAGTCGCATTGGCACCATCTGTGAGGTGTGGAGGACACCCAGGCCCAACAGATGGGTGTCTCTGCTGCCATAGTTCYGTTAAACTTCCATAAGAAGGCTGGCTCAGCTCCCTGACACAAAYGGAGAAGAAAATCTCTGTGAGAATTAAAACTCTTCTATCCCCAGACTATTGCMAACAGCCTCATTGAAAGGCTCTTTAGATCCTAAAAACAGGCTGTACGTCAAGAAAACTCTGGAAAAGCCCAGCCCAGATAACAGACCAGTGCAAAATACTGACACTTTTGATATTCAGACAGGCCAGATATAAACCCTCCATTATTATGCCTGTGCCTGACCAGCATGAGCCAGGGCCAGATCAGAAGACAWCCTGGAGTTCATAACTCAGAGCCCAGATGCTCTTCACATCTCTGATTTGCCAAATCTCTCTTTCCTGTGCAGCCATGGATGCCCCCTTGGGTGTCACCGCCACCAATATCACCCCCACTGAGGCCCTGCTGCAGTGGAACCCCCCGCTATCAGATGTGGAGAACTACGTCGTTGTCCTCACCCACTACAGAGGTATAGAGAAAACTTCGTGTTTGTCTGTGCCAGCAAGCTGTGAGATTTGCCAGGGACTTTATTGCAGCTCAGTTCCATTAGAAACAAGAAACAAGACCATGCTTCAGACCAAACTCTATCAGCACAGCTAAGCTGCCAGACAATTGCATTGATGATACACCATGACACACTATGAGCTGCTCCTCCCTGTATCATGGTATATCAACAATGTAATTGCTTTTGCTCATAAGATGATATCCTTCAACACATTTCAGAGAAACAAAGATAGCCTAACCCATCTTCTCTGACTTCCAGCTGCAGGAGAAACAATTCTTGTGGATGGAGTCAACCAGGAGTACCAGCTGACCAACCTTCTGCCCAGTACCACCTACACAGTCACCATGTATGCCACCAACGGGCCTTTCACCAGCCAGACCATCAGTACCAACTTTACAACCCGTACGTAAGATAACTTCCTCCCCTCCCAACTGTTACATGCCTTTAGTCATTTTCCCTCCAAGGAAAAGCCAGAAAGACTGAGCCATCAAAGCCTGTTATATACATGTGGATGTGGATGTTACAATGCACCAAAGGGACACCCAAATAGCATGGTTTGGGCTTGACAYGGGAACTGAATTAAAATGACAACAAATGTAAGCCATCATTTTTGTAGGAATTTTTTTTTCAATATCCATCCACCTTTTTCTTTGATTTCCTAAGAAGAGAAGACCCTCTGATCAGGTCTTTTTCTTACCTAGAGCCATACCCAGAAGAGCAATGGAATCCATTCAGATTCCAAGAAGCTTAACAAACCCTGTATTAGGTTGCAGAGCCTTTACTCTTCAGAGAAAGTGCAGGCAGAGGAGCACATTTAGAGCTTTGTTCCAAGCTGGGGATGGGTCATCTGGTCTGGATGAACTTTTGGCTGTAGCATAGGGTTGTGAGTGTGAATCCCAGGTTGGAGAGTTGGAGAGCTGCTTATATTAGAATGAGGAGGTGTTATGAGTGTGTATGAACTTGCACTTCCCTGGGTGCCCATCCACCCTTGCAGTTTTGGACCCTCCAACAAACCTGACCGCAAGCGAAGTCACCCGACGGAGCGCCCTTCTGTCCTGGATGCCTCCAGTCGGAGAGATTGAGAATTACATCATGACCTACAGATCAACGGACGGAAGCCGTAAGGTGAGTCCTCTCAAAGAATGAAGCTCATCAAGTCAGAGGAGAACATGACAGTGGAGGAAGTGAGTAGGAAAAATCCAATACAGCAGAAGAGCAATACTGCTTAATTCAGGGAGACTTAAGAAGAGTAAGTATGTTTCTCCATAAGCAATATTTACTTCAGATAAACAACTGAAAAAGCACAAAGAGAATGCCTAGGGCAAATTTTTATGCACATCTGCAAGTCTAGACAAAAAGGGTCTATCTGGAAGGTTGGAAGGAACAGTGAAAATTCAGATCCTTTTAAAACACAAGCAAGTGGAGGCAGGAGAAAGTTATCTCGCAAATAGAGCAACTAGAGATAGTATTTGACCTTTTTGTAAATAGACAGAGACAGCTAATTAATCCTGCAATACAATATATTTGATTATTTAATGAGTGTGYCTATACTTGCCTGTCTGGAAGAACTGCTCTGAACTATCAGAAATAAGTCACTGCAAATTGTCTCTTTTCTTTGCCAGCATGACTTGCTCAGAGTGGCCAAAGGATAACATTTTTACAGAAAGAGTTCAATATAATGCTATGTGGCATTGGCTGAAGACCAGAAAAAAAAAAAAAAGTGACAGGAATTAACAGAGACGAAATTGCCCCATAAACAGGTTTGGCCAGCTCTGCTCCATACAAGGCTAGGTCAATCTGTCATGCCCTATACTGACTGCATCTAGATCCCAGTCAAGAGCCAGTAAATAAAGCACACTGATCATAAACATGTATATCTGCAGGAAAAAGAATTCAGCTTTGTGTTCAAATCAACTTCCTCTGCCTCATCCAAACCACTCCAAAAAACCTATATATTTCCATGGACATCAGACTGGTTTTCTGCACTGGTCTGAAGTCCTTCTTAAGCATGTTGAGCCTTTTCRATACCCTATTGTGTTCTGTGAAGGTCTAGAAATAATACCTAATGACACAGCCCTCCAAATTCCCTGGCCTCATCACATCAGTCCTCCCTCCAGCTGATGTTTAAAGAGTGTGATCCCAGTTCCTCAGCCTCGCTGAACTGCTGGTGAAATGGGGGTGATGAGATCTATCTGCAAAAAGGAAGGTTGAGGACTAAGTTTGTGGATCTACATAAGTGCCCTCAGTCAGACACCAAAGGTGGTAATAGTTTTTGGCTCCCTTCTCTAGTCCCTAGCTCCTTAGGCTCCCTCTTGCTTTTCCCATGTGTCGCTCTTGGTATCTACCTCCTTCTGGGACTCACATGCAGGAGCTGATTGTGGATGCCGAAGACACCTGGATCCGCCTGGAGGGCCTTTCGGAGACCACAGAGTACACGGTGCGCCTGCAGGCTGCCCARAACGCCATGCGGAGTGTCGTCACCTCCACCACCTTCACCACAGGTGAGCAAAACGCCACCTCCGCGTAGCCACAGGGCTCACTGTGCCGCTGGCAACACACACCACTCTTATGGACAGGAATGCTCCCATATTCACTGAGGAGAAACCTATTTGGTTCCAAAGCAGATACATTTCCATCAACATCAGTAGAGTCAGGGCAAAGTGGAGCCAGCATGACCACATGACTGTGTTGCTACTCATTTTATGTCCATCTGGTGGCAATATTCCCCCCTCTGCCTACTGTACGGAAGTCATAATCTGCTAAGGTAAAGAGGATTGTTTCCTTTGCAAACTAAATGGTTGGTATCAACAGCCACTGTAACCCTTATGGACAGAGCACTTAGCCAGGAAGATTGAAAAACGCATGAAATGTCATTATTGCCCCATTCTTTGCAACCATTGACATTAGAGACTGTGGAAATCATTTAGACCCTACTCTGTTTGAAAAGCTTTGCAAGATCACTTAGGCATAGTGACTTTTGCTCTGGGCCAAATCTAATTACATTTCTCCTGGATTTCCAAAACCTATTAAGAAGCCTAAAGATGCTGTCCATTCCCCTGCACTGAAATTCATCTCCTCYCTGCTCGGAGTTCAACTGGGAACCGCTGTGGACACAGTTCTCTATTCTGGTTACATCCAAAGGTCTTTTCACCTGCTTTTAAGCGATAATAGAAACTTTTTATGTTGACAAAAAGGAAAAGACTCTTTTCTAATATTTCTATAGAATGGGCTTACCTGTTATTCTCACCTGTTATGTTGGCACATAAAGCTAGTACAGTTCAAGCAGGTGATGGAAAAATATGTGTAATCTTTGAGGTGGCTCTGGAGTCCGTAATGAAATTGCAAAGGTTGTATTCTTAGCTAGCATAAAACAGTAAAGAAAAGGGGGAAAAAAAGCCACTGACAGCAGGCAATGAGAGCACTGTTTCTACTGTTGCTGTTAAACAAAAATTGTGTACCCTGACAGTGTTTGAGATGCTATTGCCAGCTGATGCATCATCTGAACACAAATTTAATTTGTTTTAAAGGTGAAGATGGACATTGGCAGGACAGCATTTTCTCCCCATCTACCCTATATACCTATGAAACAGAAGCATTCAGGAACCACCACTAAGGCAAAGCAATCCTCAGCCAGAATCTCTTAGCTAGTAAAGAGGATCTTGGATTCAATGAGCTCTGACAGCGTATTCGGGCACTTTGCAGGAGAATGGGTAGTAGTGTTTGAGGAGGAGAAAAAGCCAGGCTTAATTTTAAAAGCTTTGCTTCCTTATGTGCACAGCACATATCTCGTGGTTCTTTCATTCTTTCTGACATATCAATAGATCTGTTTCTTTGTCTCATGTTTGCATAAGATTCTTGGGGAACTGTATACAGATGGGACAAAAGGAAGAAATAGATACAGTATTTATAATTTATAGTGGTTGGAAATGTCTTTCAAGGTCTGCTTGGCTTTTAAAGATATGAATATAAATTAAGAAACAARCAATGTCTGCAGAGCTCAGGGGAGTCTGAAGTGGTTGTCTTTGATGCAGTTTTCATTGTTTAACACTAGCAAATGCAAACACCATCTCACTAGATGCTGCGTTACAGACCATGGAGACTGGAAAGAAAAGCAGAGGGCTCTTCAATCTTTGGACAAAGTGACAACCATTCATATCGCAAGGGTTTGAAGAGTGGTAGGGAATATACATTCCAAATGGAAGATAATGCAAGGGTTGAATCACTGCCTTGCCACCATACAGGGTGTCTTGCATTTGTGATGCATGCCCACAGCTTGCCATTCGCACCCTTTGAAGGTGCAATTGCAACCACTCTTGTCGATTGTTATTAGACACTGCTCAAAACAGAGCTCATTTACCCACCATCCAGATGCACCAGCAGTGACAAAAAGATGCAAATCTCCCTTTTGCAATAAATGAGAAAGAAAAGGAAGCTAGAGTCTGACTCAGTGTTGCTGAAACATGCTGAGAATTTGTGGTTAGGACTTGCTGCAGTTCAGACACCCAAAAGACAATGTGTCTTTATTAGAAGACAACTGGAAAGTGGCCATAAGCTCAGGCTACCTCTGTCTAACAGATCTCTTGTGTTCAGTCCCACAGGGGCCCAATTCCTACTCAGCTTGTCAGCTACAGTCTGTCTAGYGTAAGTCTGCCATCATTTACACAGATCAGGAGAATTCCTGTGGAGTCACTGAAGTCACAATACTTAGGTAGCATTAGCGATACTGAGAGGAGAACAGGTTTTGGTAGTTTGCTGCAGTCCAGATACACTGCTGRCAGCTTAAACCCCAGCGTTTCAGAGGCTATGCAAAAACATTTTCCAAGAAGTGACATTTCTCATCATTCACAGTTACGTTATCATGCACYGTTCTGATAAGGGACACTTGAGACATTAATTAATATATGCAASACATTTACTTCATTAAATTCTCTGAAGCCTTTAACCAAGATTTATAGTTACCACTGCCTCCCAGAATAGCTTTGGACTGAATTGTAACTGGTGGGGACCGAGGCTGGCCTCTGTGGCACACAGTAAGGGGGGCCTCCCTGCCTAAGCTCTGCTGCTTTAATTTCGCAGGCGGGCGCGTCTTTGCTAACCCTCAGGACTGCGCCCAGCACCTGATGAACGGTGACACGCTGAGCGGAGTTTACACCATCTCCATCAACGGCGACCTTGGCCAGAGGGTGCAGGTGTACTGCGACATGGTCACGGACGGAGGCGGCTGGATTGTGAGTAGCTGTGCGCAGCTACAACCCAAGCGGGGCCTTTCCCCTACACCTTTATTCCCTCCCCGGTGGGATTTGTAAGTCATGCCAAGGCCCCTYCCTTCACAAAGGCAATGCCACCCCTTAAGAGGGGGAGGTGGTAGGAGAGGCAGGGTCACACAGCAAACCATTCACCTGCAGCCTGCAATGATTTTCAAGGCAAGAAGGAGCAAGAGCAAGCAGGCAGGGTGAAACATCTGGCACAGCAGATAGCACCTTACCTTCTGACTTCGCTTCATGCTATGGGCTGGCACAAGAGCACAAAAAGAAGTTACCAAACCTGCCTTTTCCTTGCACATTKGCTACCCTCTCAATCCTTAGGCTGTCTTCTGATCATATGAGCCACATCCTTCATGGTGACACAACCTGCCCTGAAGAGGCAGTGTGGTGTGCTCACCCAGAGCACATCCCACCTGCCCACCCKCAGCCCGGGCTCCTGGCTGCTCTCTAGTGTCACAGCCACGGCCACCCACCACACTGCCCGCCACGTGAAAGCAACGGAAAACATGGTCCAGTCCAAGGCTCGTGTAATAGACACTACACCGAGCAGCACAGGCACCTCAGCTTTATCTCAGAGGTACCTGTGCAGAGGGATCACAGAGATGGTTCCTGAATAACGAATGCTCCCTCCTGCACCAACATGGTTTTCCTAAACCTTGTCCACTCCAAGGATGGTGCAAGCAACATCCCGCTTACCTGAAGAGGTAAGAGGATAACCCAGCAGACAGATACCTGGCCACAAGCACAGCAAAGCTGCCAGGCAGAGCAAAGCACCTCTTCGAGCAGGATCAGAACAGGCTTAGTACTGCATACTGCACTTCCCATGCCACAGGGAGCAGCACTGATAGTTACAACTTGGAGAAATGCCCTTTGAATTTATTTGACAGGTTTGCTGTTCTTTTGGGGAGCAAAATCAGAGACTGAAGCTAGAAATGATTTATTGTTCTATAAATGAAATTAATAGCTAGTAGCTTTCAAAGTGAATGATTCATATGCACTGTTTGCAATTGGAAGATGTCAGGCATCAACCACACTGGATGTGCAYAGGAGCATTTTAGAGGCAAACACCCATTTTGCTGTCAAATTGCAAAATCATGGTTTGATTTGACTTAGATGGACTGGAAACTTAGATAAAGAGTGCTCTGGCACTTTGATTTTACTTGTACCACAAACACTCACTTACATGTATTACACAAAGTTCTAGTAGATGTCAAAAGGGAAAAAATCATTTAAAAAAAGGTGCTTTCTAGCACAAAGCTTTTTACAAATTTACCTCCATCTCTTTCTACTCCAGAACACCCCCTCAGATRTCCCACTGGAGGAACCAGCTAAGTGCAGAATCACATGCTAGAAAACTAGATTCACCATGTCTGGGGGCAAGCAAAAATTTTGAAGGCTGATTCCTTGACTCTATCCTACTATAACACAGATTTTCTGCGGATATCATTAAACATCCTTTCTGTTTATCCATCTGCACATAGAGTATCCCTAGTCTCACACGGCTGCAATTAACATTCACTGGAAGAGCAGTGCAGTTTTCTCCCTTGAAAGGCACTATGTGGGGGCAAAACATTCTCTTAATTTTCGGTAGCCCGAGGCCTAGCGAGGCCATCACCCTTCCATTTTCTGCAGGTATTCCAGAGGCGGCAGAATGGGCTCACAGATTTCTTCCGCAAGTGGGCAGACTACCGGATTGGCTTCGGAAACCTGGAAGATGAATTTTGGCTAGGTAACACCTTCACTGTTCTGTCCCCCATTGGCGCTGTCAAAACCGAGATTGCAGCAAACAGTGACTCAAACATCTTGCCCCTGCCAGCTTAACTCCCTTCCTGGCCTTGTGCAATTGGCAGCTCAGCTGTCAGCTCCTTGCTTTTTGCCATACTTCTCTTTGCTCTCCCTCTCCTTCAATACCGTTTTTCTTCCATTGATCTTTCTCTGCCCTTACAATTAGAGCAAACATACCTGGATACACAACATAAAAGTGAGTTATAAAGGCCAGCAGGTCCTTAGTTTGTGAAGTTAATATACTAGCCTTTCATTCTGACTCTGCCTCAACCTTATGGCAGCCAAAATCCCAGGATTGGACTGTACTATCTAATTCCTTGGACCATTTCTCATTGCTGCATGAATGTCCTGTACAACTGAATCACTCCACAGATTCCTCCAAAGACAGGCCCAGACAGAGAACAGTGTATACAGGGGCAATTTGTGGGCCAGAATTTGGTATTTTCCTGGGATAACAAGTGGCATGTATGGCCCATAGGCCTCCCATGGCTTCAGTGGGCAAGGCAGTTGTTCAAAGTAAAAAGGGAAAGGGTAAGTGGGAGAGTCAGYACGGCTCCAAAATGGATCGCTCTCCCATAAAAAGAAGCATGACCAAGACCAGCTCAACAGTGTAAATACGCTCTGTTTTTTAAGGGAGTTTATCACCCAGAGGTATATATAACAGGACAAGCACCRCAGCTGATTGCCCCCAGATTCAATGATGCTAAAAAGCATGGAACAGAGAGTTGAGACCCAACCAGTGCTAAGAGAGAGCAAAACCTAACCAGAAGCACTGTTACTCAGTGGTTCCTCTCCTCGCTTTCATTTCTAATAACCATTTTATTTRCCTAAAGCTTTTCCAGTTTGCTTACAGAGCATGTCCAGGCACCGGGTCTCATGGCGTGTCTCGCTGCTTGTCTTTCCAGGCTTGGACAACATCCACAAGATCACCTCCCAGGGGCGCTACGAGTTGCGAATAGACATGAGGGACGGCCAGGAAGCAGCGTATGCCTACTATGACAAGTTCTCCATCGGTGACTCCAGGAGCCTGTACAAGCTCMGAATAGGAGAATACAACGGCACCTCCGGTAGAAACTCATGCTAAACAGCACCTAATATGTTGTAGGAAGCTCCTGGGGCTGGTGGGTCTGAAACTGTAAATGAAATCCTAACTCAAAGCTGTTTCCTACTCTTCTGGAGCAGCCAGGCACTAATCCATAGCTCTTYCTTTCTGTTCATCATGTAAATTAGATGGATAAATCCCACTAAAAACACAGGGAATTTTCCAGTGAGGATTAGACATTTAATGTAATAGCCCTTGCTCTTCCAATAATCAGGTCAATAGTCAGAGGTGTCCTTTCACTCAACAGTACCTGCAGTTCCATTAATGCTATGCCATGCTGCAGGGTGAATGTATTACCCTCCCATAGCAATGGAAAATCTGCAACCTGCTACATAGTTTCATTATGTAGAGGTCAAACACTGGCCATTTTTGCATGGATGCCCTTAAACCTGCTTGCTTGGCTGACATAGCAACATTGGGCTTTGCCCATCAGAGAGCTTCCTGAAGACAGCCTCACGTTGAAGCACCCTAGGATGGCAGAGAGAGGGTACAGGCCCTTGAGCATCAAGAKGCACAACCCAAGAGCAACCTTGGCTGTCAGTTCCCCTTAACGGCATGTCTTTCTGCAGGGGATTCCCTCACCTATCACCAAGGCCGTCCCTTCTCCACCAAGGACAGGGACAACGATGTCGCTGTGACYAACTGTGCCATGTCATACAAAGGGGCCTGGTGGTACAAGAACTGCCACCGGACCAACCTCAATGGCAAGTACGGAGAGTCCCGTCACAGTCAGGTAAGGGCAAAGCCGGCAGAGCATTTCTTGTAACTGTGTGACTCACCACCCTGTATTCTTGGTCCCTGCCCCGTTTCCTCATTGCCTGCCAGATTATTTATTTATTTATTTATTTGAGCCAAAAGTGGTGCCTTCTCCTCATTATGAAGAGAGCAGACATAGGCTGCAGCTGTGGCTGTGGTCAGTGCTCAGGAGTCAGGAGCACTTCAGGAGTTATCCCACATCAACTGAAGGAGTCACCTTAGAGCTATTTAGGCTGGAGCCTTGTATAGCYTTATATAGGCTGCCATGGTCATTTACCAAAGCAGCTTGCTAAGTCACATTTAAATATACATATGTGTGTATATATATATATGTATCATCAGAAGTTTTTGAGAAGTGAGAATGACCAAACAAGCAGAATTTTTTTTCTCCTAACATAACAAATTCTTTTCTTTCTTCTGATACCTCTGCAAAGTTCAAGTTTATCTCCTTCCTCTCCCCCTCTTGTTTTATGTTTGGTTTTTTCTTCACCCTCTACCTTTCTTTTCCCTCCTGCCAGGGGATTAACTGGTACCACTGGAAAGGCCACGAGTTCTCCATACCCTTTGTGGAAATGAAGATGCGACCCTACAACCACCGTAACATCTCTGTGAGGAAGCGACGGTCCCTACAGCTCTGAAGAAGCAGGGCCCCTCTCCTACTTCCCACCACCTGACCTTTTCTGTCATTTGTTTGTATTTTATAATATGAAAAGGGAAAAAAATACTACTCCTCTGAGATAGCAATCTGCCCCTCACTAGTCCTGGAGGGAACCATGGCACAAGTAAAGGCTGTGGAAAAGGAAAGACCTCATTGCTTTGCATCAGTCCCAGAGAAATAACAAACTTCCAGGCTTCCTACCCCAAAACCTTTGCCCTTAACATGAAAAGAAAGAGACAGATTTTTGATATTTTTTTAAAAGACTTAGAAATCTCCAGCAACCCCTGTCAGACGCATTCCACTTGCCCCATCACCACCATCTCTGCTGTGACATCCCTCCTCCGTTCTCAGAGCAGAACCTGTTCACCAGCCACTTGGATGGGACAGGCCTGGCCACAGCACAGGGCAGACCCTCTCTTTGGGCAGATCACCTCCCTGCAGCCTGGGACCTGTCAGACTCTTGGGCCACATGGCCAAGATCCCCAAGGATCTTGATGCAGCTGTTTCCACCATGTAAGAGGGGCCAGACACGGATCCTTTTCGTCCTTTCCTATCTCCTCTCTGCTGGCAGGCCCTGAGCTTTCCATCATCTTGCAAACACCAGCTCTTTCAGCAGATGAGAAGCTTGTCTCCCTTTTTGGCCAAGGCCACACGGCCTGGTTATGTCTATCCTTAAGTGTTGGCAATGTATGGGCGCAGACAAAGTGAGGATGAGAACTCAGAGCATCACATAAAGAGTTTGACTGGTGTAGATCTCACTAGGAGGGCATGGGAACATTTGCACATGCAAATAAATTTTAGAGTACCCAGAGTTCTTTTATCACAAGTGTCCCACTGGATTTAGTCCTCTCTGCTGATGGTTCTGATCAATGTTTTGCATTGTGGTTGGTCTGGTCTAGGAGAAAGGACTCGTCCCCACTTCTGATTCTTACATGCAAGTACAATGCAGCTCCTATCTGGGTTCACAGCCCAGGGAGCAGTACAAATGCAAAACACCACTTTTCGATTATATCGCACTGAAGCTGATTATTCTCTAAATAGATTTCCTGTCATACGTCCTTCTCTCCCTGCTGATATCTCTCATCACTTTCACAAGTTCTGTAGCTGGGATGAGAGAACCCAGTTGCCAGAACTCCAACGTCAAGGCAGAAGAACATACTTGGAGGTAACGTCCAGCCTTCAAGCATTATTACGACCTGACAGAGGTTCTTCCAGAAAAAAAAAAACACTTATCAGCAAGAAGTCCTGGCTCCTTCCTGGTTCTTCTTCCAGTTCTTGMTTTGCTTCCTTCCTATGGCCTCAAGGCCTTCCTGATTTGGGGGCCACCTTTGCTTGGAGAACAATGTTGCTGCATCTCTGGCCTCACACAGAGAGCACCAGGGTGTTGTGTTCTCTACCTTGGTGAAACACAATTTCTAGAAATGCTTTAATGGAAGATGCCTGGATGTTGTGGTTTTGGTGATAACTCAACCAAAGCCTAAGGAAACAATTAGCAAAGACAAGCTAGTCATGTTGGTCCTTGTGCCTCATTCACATGGCCCATAAACAAGATGAAATTTTCCAGAATTTTGTTTTTCAGCATTGTCCCATACATTTCTTTTGATAAAACTCCCACCATGGTTTTCAAGCATATTTATGCTTAATATTGMTGCTGCAGAATGGCCAATGGCAAGAATGGCTGGGCAGGATGAACAACTTCTCAACTAATTCTCCAAACAGAACAAACGTGTCTTTGTCCCTCACTAGCTGAGATGTTACACTGAATCAGACCTTGGCAACAGGCTGGAAAGCCACCAAAGACAGCGCTGACTACTGTGCCATGTTCATCTCCAGAGACCTTAGCTCCCACGCTGCAATCACCCCTGAACTCCTGGTGGTCTTTTTGCCCATCCAGCTTGCAAAGCTGTGCTCTTATTTGGACCACGCCCCAGAATGAGCCAGAAGCTACCACCCAAACTGCACTTCCATGTGCAAGACGTTAAATCCCAGAGCATCAATGGGTACCAATACATAGAATCCTTCCCTCATCAGAGCATGGCACATGCCCTGGATCCCGRTGGCCTTCAAAGCCGCCTCTGCTTTCTAACCCAAAGCCCTGCTTGTCCCTAGCAATGGGAGACCTTCCTGCTTTAGCAAGAGAAGGAAGCATTAGAGCCCAGGAGCTCCATCGACAGCAAAGCCCCCTAAAACCAACCCGCACCGTTCAGCTTGGTTTGATGCTCAGGCGCTTTCCCAAAGTGCAGGCAAGGAATCAGGAGGCGGGAGACTCCTGCCAAGCTCGTCGGAGTCGCCAGCAGCTCCCTGGCAGGCTGGGGCAGGCATGGCCCTTCCCGGCACTACGGAGCACAAGCGCAGCTGGGAGTTCTGGAATAACAACCCGTTTCCAGTCATTTCGGCATCTCTGTCCTCAGTCCCACCTGCTCACACGCAGAGATGGGAACATTAAGCAGCCGGGAATGCCAGGGCACTTCCACAGCTCTCTTCCTTAGTTTAACCAACCCGTTTCCAATCCTGCTCAATCGCTAAACCCACCTCTGCTCACCTCTTTAAAACGCGACCAAAGAAAGAAGGCAGGAAAGAAGAGCCACTTTAGTAAAGCCCCTTTAGTGAGGTATGTACAAGTGAATAGCGTGAAAGGGCAACAAGCTCATGCCCCAACCCCCTTTTAATTCTCACTTATGCCCATTGACTCCCATGGCACTGAGTTCCATCTGCCCATCTGAGRGCTGCAAGACATGAGGACACCCCTGGTGAAACTCGGTGAAACTCGGGCTGTCGGTGGCACGCGGCCCCAGCAGGCAGCCACGCTGCCCTGCTGGCTATGGCCCCTGTGCTCGGAAGTGACAAGGAAGTGAGAAACCCATCAAAACAACAACAAAAAAGAAACGCAAAACACGGTCCCTTTTGTGCAGGCCTGACACCGCAGGCTTCACTGCCTCCGAAACAGAGCAAGCGAAAAGGAGGAACGGAGGCACAAAAAACCCCTTGCACAGACCCTGATGAGGTAACACAGAAAGCAGTGAGACAAAATGGGGGTAGGGTGGGGGYAAAAATAAGTAAATAAATAAAATAAATAATATAAATAAATAATATATTAAACAACTCTCCCCACCCTGCAACGGAAACGTAGCTTGGAGAATGGGATTGACGCTTGTTAACCGTTGTTAACTAGTATTTTTAGTCCTGACCGCTCTTTAGCTATGTATAGTTCCTTTTTTTAATGCATTTTCTATACATTAATAAAAGAATCCAAACGAGTGCCTGGAGTGCTGGTCCCTGGTGTGGTAGGAGGAGAAGGTTGGGAATCAGGAGGGCCCAGAGAGAGCAACAAGAAAAGCAGGGGAGAAGCCCCCTAGAGCTGCATCCTGAGGGAGAGGCGCCCTGGGGAGACCCCAAAGGCTCCGTTTAAAGCTGTTGCCCGGCTCTAAACCTGCTCCTTGCACACAGGAAACTGCAAAGCAGCCTCCTCGAGCCCCTTTGCGGGCCGCTGGCTGCAAGCTTCCTCTTGCAGAGCTTGCAAAACAACAGGGCTCRTAGTTCCTGGTAAAGCCCCAATGCAGTAAAAAAAAGCAAAGAATTTGCAAGCGATCTGGGAGGGCAGGAGCTGAGCGGCTTTGAGCAGAGGTCAGAAAACTGAAAAGCCACCAGCTCATCCTTCGCAACGCGCGACCTTCTCCCAGGGGCCTAAGCCCTCGGTCAACCCTAAGCAGAGCCTCGAGGGGCTGCTGGGTCACGCACATGAGCACAGAGGCTAAAAATAATGATAAAAAATTAAACAGAAACAGCGAGAAGCCCAGGCCAGAGCCCTGGGATGGCCGTAGCTAATTTCTTAGGAACCAGGATTTCAGCCAGGGAATTTGCAGGGGTAAAACACAGTTTCAGCAGAACACGCTGTTATGGAAAAACACCGATTTAGCAAGAGTGGCAATGGGGGCATTTTCAGAGAAGGCTGAAAGTCGTCCCTCTCTCAGCACGCAGGCTGCATTTAGGCTGCCTTGCCTCCAGTTTCAGTATTTGACACGCAGCCAAAATGAGAAATCCCAAAAGGATATCTTCAGCCAGACAGTTGCAATATTTTCTACATTTAATTTTGGAGCGACAAAATTTGCTTTGCGGCAGGYTACAAATTTCCCTTTCTGCTCCAATTTGGAAGAAAAATAAGCTTTTGCATGTCGGGGCTTCCCCCTCACACACATACGAAACCAGCCAAGCCCCCGGCCACAGCAGTACGGAAAAAAMCAAAGTCCCAAAACCCGCGGGACCCCAAAGCGACGGTTTTCCTCCCCCCGCAGGAGATSTCGTGCTTGCTGCTAAGCCCACGTGCCACGCTCGCGAACTTTGCACCCACAGCAAACCTCAGGGGCCTGTTTTTTGGCCAAAGGTCCTCAGCTAAAGCGTACCGTGATGGGCCCCGGGGCTGGACCTGGGAAGCTACTGCAMAACCTGCTGCAGCCCCGGCTGCTCCTGCCCATTCCCACTGCAGGAATTAGCAGTTTCRCCCAGCACGGGGCTCTCCCTGGGCACGCAGGTTTCTCCCAGGCCTGCCGCAGGCAGCTGCATTGCTACCTAAGCACGAGCACAACTCGCTGCATGCTATTTCCGAGGTCTGTCTGCCCAAACGCTGCTCTCAAGCTGCTGTTGCCACTGCAGGCTGCGCAGCGCACCAAAGTGCCCCCCCAGCCTCCCTGCGCATGCAGCAGACCAGAGGAGGGAATAAGCAATCCCGATCCTGAGACGGGAAGAAAACGGAGCATTTCTTCCCTCCTCCTCTTTCCCACTTTCTCACACTGGGGTCACTCACTCTCTTGCCCTTAGGGCCCTGTGGCCACCCTGAGTGACCCCATGACTCTCCAAAACGCCCCTCCAAGGCCCCTCTTCCTGCCAGGGGCCGCAAGGAATGGGCCTCCCCACCTGCCCTCTCGTTTCTCCCCCTCCTCGTGCCATTTGCATCGCTCTCCCCACTCCTCCCCAGGTGCATCTTCCCTGGGGAGGAGGTAAACACAGCACGGGAACAACCCCAGGCTCAGTGGAAGGTCAGGAGCGAGCAGGACCCGAGCGCCGGCTCACGGCTCCCCAGGCCAGGCCGGCAGCGCCGTGCCGGAGCCGGAAAAAACGACGGCCGCTCTCAAAGCAACTCGCGGAGGCTGCTATTTTTACACAGCCCACTTTATTTTTAGCATTGGAGCTGCTGTTTTTTCGTGGGAGGGCAGGAAAAGCACAGGGAATGGGCGAGGAACGCTACCCTGGCAGCAGCGTTTTCCACTGCTCGCTTCGGGCTTGGCCCCCGTGCACGAGCAGAAACCAGGGCCACCGTTTGAGGGCCGAGATGCCCTCGTGGGCAGCACCTCAGCGCAGAGCAAACCCGAGCTGCTGCCCCTCCACCAAGGCAGCTCTCCGGAGCAGGTCGGTGCTGCACAATCCCCGTGTATGGGGCTGACACGGCAGGGTCCCTGCTGAGCTTCCAGCACGGCTTTGGAGCACCAGCAATCTTGCCCATCGGGAGGCCAGGAGCAGGCTGGCAGGTAGCGACATTCCAGTGGCTACGGGCCAGGCCTGGGGCCGGCTCCCTCCTGCGCACAAGTTAAGTCAGAACTGGCTCCTCTGGGCTGGAAAAACAAACAGTCTGGAGGGACTATCCAGCCTTGGGAAAAGCAGGCGGAGGCTGCAGGGTGCCAAGGGCCCCACGCTGAAACGCGGCGGGCAGAAGCCCCACGGCCTTCAGGATGCCCCAAAGCGCCCTTGGGTGGCACCGGGACTGCGTGGGCCGGACAACATTTCTGGACCTGGGAAGGGGGGGCACAAGAAGGAAGGAGAAAAGAAATGAGAAACAAAACGCGGTATCTTGAGTGGGGCCAGCGTGATTCATCAGCTCCCGAGTCACCGCTTCCCCCGGTCCCTAAACACGCGGGTTTAAGGACAGAGCCCTTGCTGCGGCGGGCGGCGCATCCAGCAGCGCCGGGGCCCCTGGGCAGGGGGCTGCTGCGGGGGGGCTCGGGCAGCTCCACGGGCGCGGCTTCAACCCAGCGACCACCCGGGAGGGCGAAGGGAGCGCGGCAGCCGCCACGGCGGGGCCTGCGGGGCCGGGCCCCTCCTGCAGCCAGGGCGACGCCGGGGTCCCGCACGGAGCGGCCCCGACCCTCGGCAGCCTCCTCCGCTCCCCGGCGCCGCCGCGG
>PTEX01000368.1:3786-16566 GCA_003342815.1 Eudromia elegans | reverse complement strand
GAGGCGCGGCGAGGCGGCGCAGAGCCCGTCCCCGCGGGCCGGGCCGGGCCGGAGCCGCCGCGGGCCCCCCGCGCAGGGGCCGCCGCGGGGCCGCTCGGGGCGGTTGCACAATAGTTTCGCTTTAGCGCCGTTACCCGCCTTCCTATCAGTAGTTTTCCAAATTGCGCCGTCGGGGGTGGTGGTGGTTCTGCACAGCCTCTGCGGGAGGTTTGAGGGCAGAGCGTGTGGGCGGCAGCTTGTGCCTGCTGCCCGGTGGCTTTCGGTGTTTCCTCGGGTTTCGTTTTGCCTTTTTTTTGAACGTTTCAGAAAGGTTTCTTAAACCTGCTGCAGGACTCGGGAGGAACGAGAGACAAACTGCTGCTATTGACCCTCTCCGAAGCAGGAACGTCCCGCCGCAGCTCGGGAAACCGCGTGTGCTCGGGGAGGTCCCGTTTCGTCCCGCTCGCTCGCAGGTGCGGAGGGGAGAAGAGCGGCGGCGGGYGCCCGTAGCCCTGTCCCTGCCAGCCTGGCTGGAGGGCCCGCGGGCCGCGAGAGGGGTTTGCAGGACCCGCTGGGAGCCGTTGCCGTCGGCGGAGGCGGGAGCGGAGCCGGCGTGCGGCTGGCGAGAGGGGTTGGCTTTGGGCTTGACGCCTGCGCCGCCGGTCAGTCCCGACGTTAGGTCTCCTCCGCAGTAAGAAGATGCACATGGACACCCGCGTGATGGCACCGGGGGCTCTAGGGTGGCTGTTTTTGCCCTCGCCAAGGGCCCCAGACGTGCATAGAAGGGGTACAAGGGCCGCTAGGCCTGCGAGGCCGTGGTTGCTCCACGGGCTCTCCCAGGTTAAGCTTCCAGCTGACCAGAGGAGCTGGAGAGGACCTCGCGTGGATGCCGGAGCCTGTAGAGCCTCCGTCCACGTGCACAATGAGGCCCTGAAGGGCCCCGGCTCTCCCCGCTCTGCTGCCGTGACCGCGTGCCGCTCTCGGCGTTGGTGCCTCTCCAGGGCGCCGCCGGCACGCTCTGACCCTGCTCCCGCCGCTCCGCGGCACCCTCGGTGCCGGATGTGGGCAGGTGCTGCCGAGGCCACCTCGCGCTCTGCTTCRCTGGTGCTTGGCCTGGGCAGGTGACACTTGGCCAGCGTCACCCTCCGGAGCTTCCCTTGGCTGCAGCCGCCTCCGGCTCCTCCATGGGACATGTCCCCCACCCTCGAAAATGCCCCGTGGAGCCTGTGAGGGGAGTGAGGAGGCCAGCGCCGCTCCGACCGAGCTGACACAAGAGAGGCCTGAAGCACTGCGTGAGCCAAGGCAGCCCTTCAGCTAGCCGCGATGGGTGGCCTCGGGTGACCCTGCGGCGCTGCTGGTGTAAAAGGCACCAGTTTTTCTGCTCTCTCCTCCCCTATTTTTTTTTTTCTGTTTTTGCTGAACAGCCCCGTTATTCGGGGCACAGGCGTCCCTTCATGCGTCGAACAAAGGGCGATGCACCGCCAGGAGGAAACGGTGCGGCTGCGGGAAGGCAGCTGCCAGGAGGTGGCCCAGGCCGRGGCCGCGCTGGCCCTGCGTCTCGGGGCCGTGGATGCCCCAGGACACCTGCCCGGGCTCAGGGAGCCACCGGTGGGTCGGGACTTTCCTCGGTGCCCTTCGCTGGGCGGCTGCAGCAAAGTGCAGAGACCCTTTGGGGCCAGGCCCTTCCCAGAAACAAGCGTCGACAGTGTTTGTGGCTCTGGTTGAAAGTGGAAGCAGTTCAAAGGGCCCTGTGTTTTCTTCCTGCAAACAATTAATTAGCAGTTGGAAAGGAAGCTGCAACCCTCCTTTCCTCCCCTGAACTCTAGAGGCAATAAACATAAAGCATCTCAGCGCAGGAATAAAATTATACATCCTGTTTTGTCTGAAATTAAGGGGTTTGGCTGGGCTGCTTTTTTTTTTCTTTCTTTTTTTCTGGAGTGAAGTGTATCATAGGATCCCTGTGTTCCTGCCTGGATAATGAGCTGTCAGGATATTTATGGATAAATGGCAAAATTGCTTCGTCCAGGCCAGGGAAAGCTTCGCTGTTTGTTTGTGTTGCAGTTTAACCTTTGCTAGACTTGGACTGAAAAGAGCAGCCTGGAGGAGGATGAGAGCCCCTTGGGCTGTGGAGGTGCCTGGACTCAGCCCTATGTTCCTGCTGGTGAAGCTGTGGGTCAGGCCCCAGGTGGGCCTGAGAGACCTAGAGAGGCAGAGCYCTTTTGGTGGCGATTTGCATAGGGCTTGTGGGGCTTGCGTGTTGTCRCCCTCAAGCTTTGGGAAATGCTTGCATGGGGAAGTTGAGGAGTAATGTGCTCTGGCTRCATTTGCAGAGCTCTCGGCAGGATTAAGTCCCTCCGTAGGAGCCATGAGTGGAGCTGCCGGCTCCGAAGCACATCGTACGCGGCCAGGAGGCACAGGAGTGTATCGCATGGTTGTGCGGTTGATTGGAGGGTGGCTAAGCAAGCGGYTGCTAACTCCACTCAGAGCTGGGCACGGGCTTACTTCGCTTTGCAGCAGTCCCCTCCTGCCCGTTATCTGAGATCTGACGCCTTGCTGCGAGCTGCAAAGTCACCCGCCCGTCCATCCTCCCCAGGGCGGGAAGCTGCAGGCAGTGTCAGCCGGGTGAGAGAGAGTCCCTGCCACCTGCAGCTCTGTGCCAGCCCGCTGAGCACCCGGTTGCGCGGGACCTGGAGGGCACAGCAGATGGGACAAAATGCAGCCGTAAAAATATCGCAGCTCGGGGTCTTCATTTATCTGGGATTAAAATTGCCCTGGTTGCATCGTGCTTTGCTCTCAGCACTCAGTTCCCAGAAGGTCTCCCATTGGAACTTATAAATCTATTTTCAGCACATTTCCCACACATGCCTTCAAAAGAAAAAAATGCCAGTTAACTGTTGCCAGTTTGGAGCTACATGCAGATGGAAACAGAAGTTAGCAGCTTTCAGACTGTTTTTTTGCAAGATSTAGGGGAGGAATAACCCCCTTCTCTTTAACTAGGATCTGAGCCCTGGTGCAGCCCCAGACTGAGCGCCCAGCAGCTCCCTGGAGCATTTCACTCCTGGTTGGGAAAGGCAGGGGCCCGGCGTGGCTGATGGAAGGAGCCTGCGTGGTGCTCTGCGCCCTGCACAGGGTAGCAGCACACACCTTATGCTACGGGTTTGTTTCCMAAAAGAGGCGGATATGGGTTTTGCTGGGTACTCGTTTCTTAGAAGAGACAGGGTGAAGCTGCGCAGAGAGACGGGGCTGTGCAGCGAGCGGGACCAAGGGCAGCATCCCTTCCCTGAGGCCCAGGCCCAGCTCCCAGGCCGCGCCGCCTCCCTCAACCACAGTGACTGCGAATGCAGTCCGCAGCAGGGAAGGGAAGCTTAAAAGATGAGCAACCTGCGACCAAACCCAACGGGTCCCTCTGCAGAGAAGCCAGGCCCTGAGGGCTGCACGAAGCCCTGTGTGAGAGCCGAATCTTCCTGTGCTCCTGCTCCGGGGCTTTCCTTGGAAACCTGCTACGCGGCAGCACCTCTCCCTCCACGAGGGAAAGGAAAACCTTATGTCATGCCGCAGAAATTCTCGTGGGCCCTGCCCGTTCTTGGAGYGGTTCCCAGGTGAGTCAAAGCGAGGCCCTTCCACGGCTGACGTGGCTGCAGCCCCAGCTTTGTGGCTCGGCCCTGGGGGCGACGGGGGTGGCACGAGGCAGCCCAGTTGCCCCTGAAGGCAGGCGGTGCCCACGCTGTGCCCGAGGGCAGCAGGAGTCTCCATACTGCTGCGCCTGCCTGGGCAGGGTCTCACAGTGCCTGGCTGCAGGAGCCCCTGAGGAGTGCGCACCCCAAAGCTGCCCCACTGATGCTGCTGCAGAGCTCAGGTCAAGGCCCCAGCGGGGAAGGAAAGCAAGCCCGGGATGTTCCGCTCAGCCTCTTCCCTGATGGAGGTCTCCAGGATGAGCTAGACAGAGCTCTTAGGGCTCCCGGCCAGCTAAAAAGCAGAGAGTACATCCTCTGCTGAAAAACAAACCCTGGGAAAGGACGTGAAGGCCCTGAGATGGAGCAGGATCCACACTCAGCYCCAAGGCAGGGCTGAGAGGCTCTCCCCGCTGAAGCCTTCCCCCCTGTTCATCCCCAGGGACGAGCCCTATGGAAAGGTCATCGTCTCCAGAGATCTTGCCAAGAGAGGCAAGGCCATGGGTTTCTCCCYCTCCGCACTGCTACCACAGGGTACATCTTCCTCACTGCACAGGGGCTAGAAATGCCTGCTCAGTGGCAGGAGWGTGTCCTGTATGTGTGGTTAGCCTCCCCGGGCTAACAGACGGCCGCATGCTGCAGACTGTCRGGCTGCTGAGGCCTGAGCTCAGCCCCCCAAAGCAGGGGCTGGGAAAGCACACACAAGGGGCCCTCCGAGGCAGCAGATCCCTCASCCTGCTGAGGCTCTGGCTGTGCTGGTAGCTCCACAGACAAAATGTTGAGGGCTCAGCCACCTGATCTGTGCGATTTCCTGTYTCTGCAGGCACCATCTGAAGACACTTCAGGAGCCCATTAGCTGTTTACAGGAGCTGAACATATCCTGAGAGGCCTCAAAGCAGAAGGGCCGTGCCAGAGCAGTGCAGGCAGCCTGCCAGGGAGCCAACATGGAGCAGAAGATCAGCTCCTTCTTTAATTCTGTCTTGGAGCTCGTCCGTACCAAGCATGAGGAAGGTGTCTTCAACACCGTCTGCCTTGCTGTGCTGTTGGGCCTGCCTGTCGTTGTCCTCATTGCGTTCATTTTTATCTGCTGCCACTGCTGCTTCTGCAGCCGAAGGAGAGCAAACAGCAAGAAAGGTGGCACCAGCAGCAATGGGCAGCTCCATGCCGAGAGGAACAAGAAGAAAAAGAAGAAGAAGAAGGATGAAGAGGACCTGTGGATCTCAGCTCAGCCCAAGCTGCTCTTGCTGGACAAGAGACCATCATTACCGATATAGCAGACAGGAAGGTGTCCAAGCCCTCCCTGCAGAGAACTTGCCAGTCCTTTCAACTGTGCAGTACAAGGGGCAAGGAGATGCCATAGCTGCTGCCCTCTCTGTAGTGACTTTCAAAAGAGGATGAACTCAAAAGCCAATCRGAGTGTTGAAGGCACTTGTTGAAGGCAAGGCGCTTGGGCATGTGCTTATGCAGGTCTCTTCCCCTACCACAACAGTGTGCCCAAGGGCAGAAACCCATGCAAAAGGACACAMATACACACAAACACATGCGGTGCTGAGCACATGAGAGTGACCTGCCACTAGGCCATATGTACCTTCACCTAGAGAMGCACCTCTTGCCATGAGCACAACACACTCGTATCAAGCTGATGCTTGGCAAATTGAGTGTGAGCCTATCTGTTTGCACTCKTTTKTGAGCATGTACACTGTAGCACAGCSAGACGTGCCCAGGACCAAGTGCACTTAATGACTGAGCTGTCCATCCACGTCCGCTGCACAAGCACAGATGCCCACATGCAAAGCAAGCATATGCTCCTCACTCACGTGCCTTGCCACAGAGCTAGCCCAACGTGACTGYCTATGCTCTGTCTAAATCCCCACCATGTTGGAGAGGCAAAGAAAGATGAGTGCCAAATTACATCACAGCTCAAAGATGTGTTGTCTGCCCACCCCCAACCCAAAGGCAATAAGAGCTTTGGAAGACAGAGACTCCCTGACACCTATCGCAACCGTAGAGACCTCAAGATTCCATCTTAAGGCAGCAAAGCAGGACACGCTGCCATCCAGACTGGAGTCAGAAAGGAGAAGCAAGGCTGCAAGACCAGCCCCTTTGCACCAGCACTGAAAGCTCCTCAAAAAAAAACTATGTTAAACCATTTTGCCTTTAAATAGCCCACCACGCTGCAACAAACACTGCGTCGCCTCTATGCTACTGCAAGAGTGGAAATGCAAGCTGCGGCTCTTTAGAAGCTTAGTTACGAGCGCTAGTGTTATTTATTGAATGACTACTAGAGAAGGGTAGGACCGAGGCTCCCTGTGACATGGGGCTAGGAACTGATGCAATACTGTGGCAGTGGACCTACTTTCCTGCACACGCAGCTGTGCCCGTTCCTTGCAGGCATTATGCCACGTCAMGGACGCGCATGCAGATGCAAGAGCACACGCTGCTGCCACCCAGTGCCCTTTGGGCAGCTCTTCTGCAGAGCACTTCTGTGTTCCTGTCAACTCACCTGGCTCTGGGATTTGGGACATCCTGGAGGAGCAGCAGGGAGTAACGTTCATGCTCACAGTTATCCTCTACCTACRTCATGTCCCTCCTCCCRKCCAGCTGGACCCTCCAGTCAGCTCMATCTCCATCCTCATCTTCCTCCAAAATGCAACTACCCAGCCTAGCCGCTAGCCACAGCACCCGCAGCTCTTGCTCCTACAGCTTTTGGTTCTGCTCCCCCAACACCTACACACCTCCCCCACCACCTCCCGAGCCAGGGGTCTCCTCTGTCCAGGGCTCTGCAACACCAAGCTCAGCTCCTGCCAGCCRGGAGTACAATCAGAGCTGCATCACRTCTGACTTGGGCACCACATCTGGTTGCTAGATATTTTCCTCACACTTTCTAAGCTGTCGAAGCAAACTGAGGATGGCAGCCAGACATCTTGGGGACAAGAGGCCAAACACATATGGAGGGAGCCTGCCAGACACAACTGCTTCAAGCCCTGGAGGAGGCAATGTCACCTTCAGGAGCTGCCCAGTTCTGGTTCCCTGGAGGGACACCAGCACAGACGCAGTGAGGAAAAGCTGCCTTCTCGAAGCAGTCACTTCTGCCACGTGGTCCCATTGCAGTCTGTTTAGTCTGACTGATGGGGCAGTGACGTCAACAACACGTCATGGGGTTTGGCCTCTGTTTGGCTGTGTTGGTAGCAGCCTTGAGGCCAGATTCTGCATCACATAGGCCTTTAAATCCACCCCATATGTGCCTTATTTTCCAGTCTACTTTGTTACCACCAAAAAAAAGTGACTGTCTTCTCCTCCAAAGCAGGAAGCAGCATGTAGTGTTGGAAACATTAGGGTTTGCCACACGTAGCCATAGAGAGACACAGAGCTCTGGTTTCTGTCCCGAAACCTCAGTCCTGCCAGGATGCTGGAGAACTGGTGCTGCACTCAGATTATTCCCCCCTACTTCCCACATCCAGGTGCCTTTCCCGAGCCCTCCTGCCCCCGCTGCTCCCCAGGGGGGCAAAGCAGCCACCTCCTCTTACTCCAGGCAGCAGAGCTGCCCACGCAGCTGCTTTTGCTGCGGTCCAGAGACAGCAGAAGCCCTGGAGAAGGGGTGTTGTTATGCAGAGGGATGAGGAAAGCAGAGCTAAGGGAAACGAGGGCAGAGGCCTCCCATCCAGCAGGGGTGGGGTGGCCGCCTGCATGCAGAGAGCGCAGCATCCCTGGTGCGCGACTGCACTGCTGTGCGCAGAGCCTGGAAAGGGGTCGTGCCCCACACACCTCGGTGAGGTGAGGGCAACCAATTCCTACAAGAACCAGAGAAGTATCAGGGAAGTGTCTATAATTTCCATTCCCCTCTAGCAAACAACTCTGCTTCATTCTGCCTTTCTTAAACTAAACCATAGACTGAAGCTGCTGAGACAAAAGCAAAAGACCAGCAGCCACCCGGGGTGCACTGGGGCCCATCAACTGTGGGCTGGGCAGCAGGACCSTTGCAGCACCCGCACTGACAGGGACCTAGACAAGCATGGTACAGACACGCTGCTGCGAGGGTCCCAGCTCCCTGCAGCCACGTGTGCCTCCCCATAGCCGCCTTTCATGTCAGCCTTTTATTTTTCTAAACAGTTTGTGCAACAGAGGAAAAAAAAATCTTTTGAAATATTTTTTTAAATAAAAAATAACTTTAAAAAGATCTGTGCTTTCTAATTCTCGTTCGTGTGTTTGTTTTCGTGGGGAAGTCTTCCTTGTATCCGTGTTCTGGCTCCGGATGAGACGCTCGGAGCTCAGTGGGCAGAGGTGCTGTGCAGTCACTGCCTGCAGCCAGCTGCACGTCTCAAAGACATTTTCTTAAAGAGACAGTTTAGCTTAATCAAGTTTAATGCCGTTGCCTTATTAATGAGCACAGCTGAGTACCTCTCCCCCGGGGGGAAAAAGTAGTGGGAAGAGGAAAAGCAGTGTTTCTGCTCTGCAGGAGATGGGCTGCTGGCTCTCCTTGCTGAGGGGGAGCAGCACAGGTGAGTTAACCCTGCTTGATCCTATGGTTCCTTTTCTGTTCACAGCCAGACTATGAGCCGCAGGTCCTGGCTTGACCTGTAGGCGTTTCAACCCAAACATCTCGCCCCATTTTTCAGTCCCAACAGCATGCAGAAGATGCCAGGGGCAGGAAAGGGCTTCCACCTTGATAGCAGAGAAGCACCAGGGGATGAGCAGGCCAAGTAAGGATGCAGAGGAAGGAACCAAGGGCAGGAACTAGCTGGAGAAAGAGCAGAAAGGTGATGGATCTTAGGCTAGAAGTGGGTTAGGGTGGAGGTCAAGGCGCAAGTTCCCCAAACCAGAGCAGACCAAGGACCAAGGGACTGCACAAAGAAGTCCCGTGTCCCCACAGACCCCTGAAGCCCTACCAGGAGGGAAGGGTTGGCTCTTCGTTACCACACCTTCACCCTTCAGTCAAAGCCAGGAGCAGGGAGCAGTAATGCTACTGTTCAAGCAGGCCCCGAACACTCTGAGACACTTCAGCCTTCTCCCTTGGCCCAGCCAACACTGGGTTACTGCATTGAGACCGTCTTTGTGAGAGGCTGCCCTTTTTCTCCCTCCTCCTGGAGAAGGGTTGAGGTGGTGCAGCTGCACTCAGATTACTCCTTCCTGCCCCCACTGCCTCTCTCCACCCCTGTGGGTGCTCAAGAGCAGCATCAACTCAGGGATGCCAAGGCAGAGAGAATCAGTCTTGACCCCTGGCAAACTTCACTGTCCACAAAGTCTAAATGACCACAAGACAATGTAGAGGGGCTCTGAGGATCTCTGTTTTGGCCCTAAGACACTTGCACTGCAGTTTTGTGTCTACATTCCCATTATAGGGCTGGGTGTAGCATGAAAATGAGGGGAACAAGAGCCTGTGAAATTCTTGTGGGGCCCCAGCCAGCCCCAACCTTTCAACCAGAACAGCCTGTTCCTGTAGGCAGAGCAAAACAACTGGGTTATATGAGAAGTGCCTTCTAAAAGGCTTCTAAAACAACACCACAGACACTGATTAACTCCAAAAAGGCCTTTCTGTGGAGGCTGCCAGGCTACGAGACGGTCTGTCCTAGATTAGTGTGAATCGATGATGCCATCCTGTGGCTATTCGGAAACACTGACGTCCCGCACAGGTTTTCCAGGAACTGACTCTGCTCTTCCAGGAACTGACTCTGCACTTCCAGTGAAAGAGGAGCTGATAATGAGGAAGAATAAAAAGCCTCCTCTGAAACTGCAGATAAACCAGCAAAACAGGTCATTTACATCTGTTGCAGATCTCTGCTATTTAGGAGAAAGGAATGTAAAATACAAGCACTCTTAAGAGAATGATTCCCTACTCCCTAGCAAGGTTGAGCCTTTGAAAGGAATTGCACTTTGCCTCCAAGGTTTACACAGTAAAAACCCTCTGGGAACATCCAAACCTGCTGCATTAGGAGGATACATGTGGGAGATGTTATAGCTCGAGAGAGGGCGGCACTGCTCCATGAGCTCCAAGGACGAGTGGATCCTGTTCCTTCCTTTGCTGTTCTCATGCCAAACTTACTCCACAGTTAGCTGGACACAGCCCGGGGCAGCTGATTGCTGGTATCCTCAAGGCCACGAATCCAAAAGCTCATTGGCTCTAGTAGATTGCGTTAATATATAAGGTGTTGAGCAGTAAAGGGGTTCTGATCAACACAGACTGAGGTCTGTGCAATCAAGCGGCCACAAAAGGTCCTGGAACAGGGACCCGAAGAGGCGGCAAAGGCGCTTGCCGTCCCGGTGGATCAGCTGGGCTGAACAGGGGCTGAAAGCAGGCCAGGACACCACAGCTGCCTTTCTGCTGGACAGAGCGTAAGGAGCCAAGGATGCCACGGGCAGTCTGCTACAAAGAAGCAAAAGCTCCATCGGGAGATTTTACGGTGACGTTTGAAATAAAGAGGCTTTGCGGTATTGACCTTAAAGCTGCCTATATTGCTGCTATGGATAAGAGACCATTGCCCGTGGTTCCCTTCCTCAGGCTCATGTGATTGCTCTTTGAGGTAAAGGTGGCAGAGGAATTGTTGATGAAAAGGGACCTGCTTCACTTGCATCTCCAAGTCCCGGAGGAGGACATTATCACTTGGGAAAGAGTGGATAAAGCCTGAAATGCTCTAAGACCCACAGAAGACGATGTTTTTAGGAGTCTGCTGCACTCCTCCGTTCTCTCAAAARCAGGAATAGGCCGAGCTGCAGTCTTGTGAAATGTTAAGTCCTGGGCACGATGAAATCCCTAATCCAACACAGRGAGCACAAGAGATACATCCGCCACAGCCTGATGATCGTTTTAATCCCAGGGAAATAGACTCCGACGATGAACCTCATCTGTGCCCTCCACTAACTCGGGTGAGGGTTATGGCAGGCCCCACCCTACGGCAAGTGAAATATTGCATGTGTAGGACGCGCTGAGATGGGACCATAGGGGAGGCCTGTCCCTGGCCCTGCGTGCTCCCCAACCAGCAGCCCTTTCCTGAGCCGAGATCGCCACCCAAATCCACACTCCTTTCCCCAGCTACACACCCCGCTTTTCATTCCCACTGCATGCCAAGACTTGAGGTATTTCTTTTTTTWAAAAAAAAGAAAAAGAAAAAAGATCTCTATCTTTACCACTAAAGGTTTTTCTCTCTCATGGCTGTGCATTTCCTTTTGAAAAAAGAAACCTCTTATTTTGTGAATTGAAGATTTATTTTTCCCTTCCTCCTGGCCAAAGGAAGGAAACAGATAAATTGTCACATTTAAATATTTGAAGCGATTATCTTTGAAAAATAAATATATATAGTCCCTATATAAATTTTGTTTTATATATATTAAATTGTAATTAACTATATATATATAAGTTTATATTTTAAAATATATAAATATATTCTATATCTGAATCT
Source organism: Eudromia elegans (assembly GCA_003342815.1). NCBI lineage: Eukaryota > Metazoa > Chordata > Aves > Tinamiformes > Tinamidae > Eudromia > Eudromia elegans. The sequence continues at coordinate 5,522 of PTEX01000368.1, read as the reverse complement.
GAAATAGTGTGGAGGGAGAAACTGGAGCATCTAGCTCAAACTGGCATAATTCCTAATCTCTCCTCTGAGGGGGTAAACAGTAAATATCAACTTGTTCTTACAAAGAGGCTTCCAACTGCCGATGAGCATCCCCCTAGGGAGAGCTCCAGGCTGCTGCCCCACGTGGAGGCACTTGCTCAGCCCGGGGCAGTCGGTCCCTTCCCACCGTGCTGGGACAGGGCAGGCTCGGAGCTACAGCTCCTCAGCCATGGATGCTCCTCACTCCAGGCTCCCACGAGGTCTGCGCGGGCAGCAAGAAGTCCAGGAAAGGTGGTGGCACCACCTGCCCGGCTCCACACTTTCCTGCTCGCAATGTTCCTTCACATCCCAGCTCTGGGGTTTTAAATGCTATCAATGCATGGGCATCCTTGTGCTAAGCGCTTGCCTTGGCACAGGGCAAACACGAGGCCTCTGTCACCAAGAGTTCAGAGGCACAAGGACAAGGCAGATCTTCCCTGGGAAAAGATGACCAGGCAAGGGAACCCTGTGTCAACGCTGGAGAGAAAGGAGAGGCAGCTTTGAGTAACGTTTCTTGTGTAGAAGTGTGTCTGGAAGAGCCTCCTCTGCTTGGCCCCACTGCCTTCTCTTCCACCTCTTGCTCACACCCTTGGTGGCAGGAGGCTCTTGCCCTGCTCCTCTCCAGGCCACTGCACTCTGCCCTCACTCTAARCCATCACAGCTGCTTCCACATGGCTTGTCAAGCCAGGGCATCTTGCCCTGGAGTCTCCTCACAGCACATGCCCTTCCTCCTCTTCCTCACCCTTAGAGCCTGTGCGCGGCTCTCCCGGGCCCTCGCCGAACTCTCATCCAGGTCGTATTTGAGACGCAGGATGTAACACTCCAGCATCCGCGTGCATGCTTGGGTGGCCAATACGGAGCCGTCTGCTCTCTTCAGCAGCCTCCTGGCCTTCTCAAAGGGCTTCTGGAAGTTGTCCCAGTGCCCAAGCCTCGCAGACCTACGGCATCCAGACAGAAACAGGCACACCTTGTGTAGACATGACCAGCAACAGGGCTGTCTTCTAGGCTAACCAGTCCTAGGCTCTTGGACACCTTGCTCCCAGGCCACGGCCTCTCCTCAACAGCCCCTTTCATCGCAGCACCCCTGCAGGGATGGCCTCCTGCTTCAAAATGGGACGGGGGACAGGACAAACCAACAGCTCCCACCTCCCCTGCCACAATCACTGCCTGGGGGCCCTCGCCAGTGCGGTCCAAGCAAGTCTGTCACCTACCAAAGAGCCAGGGATGAATACAGCCCCAGCAGGATGCTCTTCTGGGACTTGAGGAGGCAGTTGGCTTCGAATATCTAAACACATCAATTTAACTAACGAAGCAGGCTTGGGTGTTCCCAGTGGGATTATYCTCATTATCCTCATTTAAGAGAGGCGAGAGCTATAAACCAGTTCAAAACGTTGTCACCCCTTGCACTGTCTCTGTCCAACTCAGCAGAGGGGAAGAAGCCACCTACAACATGGCTGGGCTCTGAGGGCTGCCCAGATGTGTGGAGATTGTCTCTGATACAACAACATCAAAAASACGCGAACATTATGGGACGTGGGGAGCTGCAACTGTCTGACTTCCTTTGGGGCAAGAAGTCTGTAATAACACTGTCAAACAGGGAAATAGGAGGACGTTACAGCAGGACCCGTCCTGGCAGGGCGAGTGGCGCCCGGCACGAGCGGTCTCTGCCAGCCGGGCCC
>PTEX01000367.1:484104-508675 GCA_003342815.1 Eudromia elegans | reverse complement strand
GTCATGTGATGATAAATGCATCTGATATTCTTCGATCCTTCTGTCCTTCCTATATGCTCCAAAACCAAATAATAGTATAATGTAAAGCCATAGCAACTGGTCTGTTTGTTTTAAATTACAGAATGACACAGTTAAAATCACTACAGGAATGTCATGTTTGATACTAATCACTCTGTAATTTTAGTGCAGTAGCTTTATGGAGTACTCTTGTGAGAGTGAATAATTTATAAAACAGTGTTTTAGTGCATGTGTTTGAAACAGTGTGTTAGCAGATGAGGGTTTCATTTTTGCAATTTTCTTTTAAATAGACCTAAAAGTAAATGTATACAATCTTGTTCCAAAACTGTAGTTTCAAGTTATATATATATATATATATATATATATATATAAAAAAATATATATCAGCATTATTTACCTTTCTCCTCCATAAGAAGAAATTCTGTGAAACTAAATGAGGTATTGCATACAAGTGCAGTTTATGCATTCCACTGACTAAGAAGATTTAGGTTTTCACTTTCTGAAACAGGCAATATCATTTCCGTTAGGCTACTGATAAGTCCTGTTGAAGTCCAGTCAACAACTGGTTATAGAGACCATACAGTCTGATGTTTGCTGAACTCCTACCCTTATGCTTGTGGAAGCTAGCTAGGAACAGTAGTGTTCCTGTATATCTAGGAGAAGGAGTTGTCTGCTTGTCTTTAGAGTGCTTCGCTGCTTGGGTGATAACAGAACACCTTTCTCCCATGTTTGGTGAAGGAAAGAGGGTGCATATGTATTTGAGCGCACTGTGGAAAGCAGAAGTAATAGACTAGGAAATGGATGCTTTCCAGCATGCTTGAAAGGAGTCTGAAAACTTTCTCGTGTCCTAACCTATACCACGCATTGGGTCATTTTGGTCTCCAAAAGGAAAGCTACTTTCATCTTGTAGAAAATGAAGTGGCTTCAAAGAACCCCTTTATGCATGAGGGTGAGTTGAACTGATTTTTTTTCCCCCTTTGTTGCTTGCAGTGCTTACTAGCCAGCTGCAAGCTAACAGCTTGTTGCTCCATAATAGTATAGGCTCTTCTGTCCCTTGTATTGTCAGCTATCATTCCTTCAAGTGCTGCTATGGATTCAGCATTCTGAAGCACTTGGTGAGCAGATCACATGCTAAGGACCAAAGGATGAGAGGAGGAGTAGGAAAGGGCATATTAAGGCATAAAATCCTAACCAAGAATATATACAGTGCTAACTCTTTTCAGTGACTAACTGCAATAGCAGTTTGAATGTTTATGTGATGGCATATAGCTTGGATAAGGTGAAAGCCAGACTGTGTAGTTCAGTTTTTCTATATGGATAGTGGGGATCCCTTGATGATACTTTCAAGAATCTTCGTTGCACTAAGTAGGAAACTACTCAAAACTGCTTTTATTCTCATTCTTCTGTATAGAACTGCCATTGCCACCACCTCCTCCTCCAGGAGATGATGCAAGTCTTTCCTCGAACACTGCATTTCCTCCACCCCCGCCACCCTTTGAAGAGCCTTTTCCTCCAGCCCCAGAAGATGTCTTTCCTTCTCCTCCTCCACCAATGTTTGATGAAGGACCTATAAGCAAAATACCTATCCCACAGGTAAGTGAGGTCTGGGGAAGTGTAAGTTCTTGTGATGCTCTGGATTTGTGAGTTGGGACAGTCTTTACTCTTCTCTAAAATCAGCAACAGGAAGCACTGAGATCTGGGAAAGTGTTGCCAGTTTACTTTTTCCATCGTGGTCCTTTTCCATAAGATGCTGTGGAGTAAGTTGTGGAGGTTCAGCAGAGAAAAATGCAAAGCCTTCTTTCTGGGATGGAACTGCACTTTGCATCCATTGAGACCAGAGTCATCTGATCAGGGAACAGGTCTGCAGATAAGTCCTTCTGGACAGAAAGTTGAACAAAAACACCCTTGTGGCAATGCAGGCCAATCAAAGATTAGGCTGCATTAGCAAAAGTATAGTCAGGTGAGCCAAGGAAGTTATTATTTCCCCCCTGTTTCTCACTATTGAAGCTGCATCTAGAAGATTGTTTTCAGGTGAGTTTCCTCTTGTGATGCCCACCAAGGAATACTGAACTAGTAGCAGTCCGAAAAAGGATGATGGAGATCATTTGCGGGGGATGAAGTATGTGATGTGGCCGCTGCATTGGCTCAGCCCACAAAAGGCTGAAATAGCGATCTAATTGCAGCCTTCATTACCTAAAGGAGAGCTAAGAGAGAAAACGGAGAACAAGAGAAAATTTTAGTATGTGAAATTCCTTTTGGACAGAAGAACAGCCTGTTCTTCTGCAAGGATGGTTCATGTGACACAGCTAGCGAGAGGCTGGGGAGTCTGTATATTGGAGATACTCAGAAAACACCTGAGGTGCTGATCAAACTGACCTAGATTTGAAGTTAATCCTCATGTGGGCAGTGAAATAGAGATATCCAGAGGTCTTTTCCCATCCAAATATTTGTGAGTCTCTCTGGGTTTGCACATTCCCCCCAACTTGTAGACCATGTTGATTATGCCCTGTACATCCTTGCCCATTCAAGATTTGCTCAAGACCAGGAGATCTGTACCACAGCCCCAGGTGTCAAAATCTGTTGTAGGAGATACACCTGGGTCTCTGGCTGTTCCTGTAATATGCTCTGCTCCCTCTTTCCTCATGGATGGTTGTGTAGGTACGTGACAAGATGAGCAGCATTGATCTTGAGTTTTCCTCACTGTCCGTAATGTTGGATGACATGGAGAAGAATGACCCCTTCAAATCTCGGGTGAGCTGCTCTCCAGTGTGTTGCAGGTTGAAGGAGAGATGATTGGTTTGCCAAACAAAGTATTTGAAAAGGATTCTACAGGAAATCAAATATCTAGATATTTCATAATGAGAAAGCCTGCCTGAAGGGCTCAAATGCACAGATTATTCAACTTGTCAGAACTGCTAAATATGTAATAGTGTGGGGGCTCTTATCCAACATGGGTCTGGGAAAGTTACTCACTAGTGATGTAGAGGGCATATTCTCTTCCTCTGTGTCAAAGACTACATGTTTCTTTCTGGTTCTTACATTTACAGGTATCCCCAGGATCCACAGGTTCTCTGGAGAAACAGTCTGCTCCAAAAGACCTGGTGGAAATTTCATCTGCACCCAAAGATCCTCCTCGTTCCTTTCCATCCAAGTTCACACCAAAGCCAAGCGGAAGCGTATCTTCCAAGCCCCTTGAAGTGGATGCAATCCCTGCCCCAGCCCCATGGGCAGCCCCACAGCAGCACAGAGAGCCCCCAGCACCAGTCCCTCCCCCCTCTTCTTTCCCTCCTTCTCAGCCTACCCCTAAATACACCCCACCTCCTGTTGCTGGATCTCCTAAGTCAGGGTCCAAGCCAGGTGCTAGCATTCCCATAGTTGCCTCAAACTCTGTAAGAAATCCTACCTCCCTTCAGACACAGTTCGCAGCCCCTCCATCTACAGGTCCCTCCTCACGGCCACAGCCTCCCAATTTCACCTATGCCCAGCAGCGGGAAAGACCCCAAGTACAGGAGAAGCCACGTCCTGCAGAACAGTCTGTTACTGCAAAAGACATGGTAAGGAGTAGACTCATGGCTCCAGTGTCTTTGGACAAGAACAGAATCACTGAGGTTGGAAGAGGATGGAGTTTCTGTCCCTGGCTAGGGAGAGTTGTTCTCCATATGAAAAAGGGCACCTTTTGTTACATTTTTGAGAGATGGAGCTAGGCACGGTGGTGGAGGGGCACACAGCTTTATGTAAAGGTGGAGAGAAATGGGCATAGTGGATGAGAGATTGTCCCAGAGAGAGAGAGAGAGAGAGAGAGAGAGAGAGAGAGGAGGTGCAAAAGAGAGAGAAATAGATTTATTAGAGACAGGGCAGAGAATATCTCTCCATATTTGTTCTATGGGCTTGAATGTCTTGTCTTCCTGCAGCGTAGATCCACAGGCTCCAATGCAGATTCTCCTAGGGGAAATTCTTCTCTGACTATGAAGGAGGTAGAAGAGCTGGAGATGTTGACTCAAAAACTAATGAAGGATATGGAGCATCCACCTCCAGCAGAAGCCACTACTTCTGGTGCGTTCCCTCAGAACAGCAGCAGGACCATGACTGTGGTGGGTTTTCCTCTCTTATTCCTCTCTCTTCCCACTGGCAGAGCTCTGTGGCTTCTGCCGGAAGCCCCTATCAAGAACCCAGCCAGCTGTGAGAGCCCTGGATTGCCTTTTCCATGTGGAGTGCTTCACCTGCTTCAAATGTGAGAAGCAGCTGCAGGGTCAGCAGTTCTACAATGTGGATGAGAAGCCTTTCTGTGAGGACTGCTATGCTGTGAGTAACTAGTATGTGGGCTGTCAGAGAAAGCTGAGCTCTCTGTAGCTGATATCTGTTGCTTTCCTTCCAAGTACCTGCAGCCTTTCATTTCACCTGTTTGTGCTCTCTTGGGGGTGGGAGACTGTATTAATATGTCTTGCTTGTTTTCTTTACGCCCAGGGGACCTTGGAAAAGTGCAGTGTCTGCAAACAGACCATCACAGATCGTATGCTGAAAGCCACTGGTAACTCATACCATCCTCAGTGCTTCACCTGTGTGATGTGCCACACTCCTCTTGAAGGGGCCTCTTTTATTGTGGACCAGGCCAACCAGCCTCATTGTGTGGATGACTACCACAGGTATGAGAAAAGCCCATTCATGAGGTGTCTGAAAGAGGGTTCTCTTTTTCTCAGATCTATTTAATTTTGCTGCAAAAATAGCTGGCTTGACCTGTGATTTGTTGGACATAAAAATGAGTCAGTGATGAAGCTTCTTAGCAGTGAAGGTTAACCATATACTGGACTGTATTTGTAAAGTCTCCAGGGTGAGGGAAGTAGTTATTGGCCTCTGTTTAGTACTAGTGAGGCTTCATCTGGAAGACTGCTTCCAGGTAAATCCCTACAGTATGAGTGAGATGTTGGTGATCTGCAGGCAGTCTAGCAAAGGGATTCAGAGGTCTTGTGGGGACTGCAGCATCTGATGTGTTAGGAGAGGTTAAAGGAGCTGGTTTTTATCATCCTGCAGAAGATGCTGCTGAAGCGTAGCTCTTAACTGTTGTCTGTAACAACTAAGTAGTGTGATGCTAAAGAAAATGGAGACAGAGTTCTTCATAGGAAGATAGGACAAGGGGCAACAGGCACAAGATGCAGAGGAAACTTTTACTGCACATAAAGAAAGACTCCTCCGTGGCTGAAGGTGCTTCAGCACTACTGCAAGTGCAAGGAGACTGGGAAATTTGACATGTGTGAGACAGTCAGAAATCACTTAGGCAAGACATGGAGCAGCCTGTTCTCTGAGCAGCTCTGAAGGTTGTCCTGCTGTGGGCAGGTTGAACTAGAGGCTTTTTCTACGTAAAGTTTGCTATGATTTATTATTTTTCTATTGCTAGTCCTTCTGTATCAGAGTGAGAAACCTGCACTGAATGCCAGCACAGTGATCATGGTCTCTGTGTGTGTTGCAGGAAATATGCTCCACGCTGCTCAGTCTGTAGTGAGCCTATCATGCCAGAGCCTGGAAAGGATGAGACAGTGCGTGTGGTGGCACTGGAGAAAAATTTCCACATGAAATGTTACAAGTGTGAGGTAACTTTGTCCCTATTCCTCTCATGTCTCTGATTTCCTTTTTTTTCCTCCCCTGTCCCAAAATCCTTAGCATCATCAACTAGGTTTCATTTTGATTCTTGTGTTTTCTGACTCAGTTCCTTTTAAATAAGAATGTTACAAAGCAGGTTCAGAAAAGGATTAGAGATTCACTAACCTGAGGTCCTTGAACAAGGACTATGCAGGGTTACAGCCTCTAACATCCCTAAATAATAGCTGTATAAACAGTGGGAACATGAAGGGAAAGGATCACAAAAGGAGCTGTGCTCCCATACTCTCCCAAAATAGCATCTTCCATTAGCACCATCAGAGAGAGAACCATGGGCTATGTGGGCCATTAGCCTGGTCTAGTATGGCATTTCTTATCCTTGATCACATTACCTTATTGTTTCCTGCAATTAGCTCTGTCTTTGTTTTTCTTCCCCTTTAGGACTGTGGGAAGCCCTTGTCCATTGAAGCAGATGAGAATGGCTGTTTTCCACTGGATGGCCATGTACTGTGTATGAAATGTCACACTGCTCGTGCCAAAACAGCACGCTGAGGCATTTGGAGTGAGCATAGCCATTAAACCTTTCCACCCAATGCTCTTCCCCTCCCCACCACTGTCCTGCCCTCTGCCTGGCAAGGCAGATGCCTGCCTTATGGAGACCCTGCCATTGCAGTACCTTCCTCATGTAGGATTCTCCTAGACTTCAGTCTGTGCACCTGCCAAGGAAGCACCCTTTCTCCAGTCACTACCTTCCTGGCCACCTTGTATTCCAAGCTGGGGACTGAGTGAGGTGGACAGAAGTGCTGTTGCTTTAGCACTCTTGGAGCAAGAGCTCTTTAAGACCAGATCTCCACCACCACCTGGTGGAAGTAGAAAGAATGATCTGATGGCAGGTGCTGGGCATTGTGCTCTTATTGAGGCAAGGTTGGATTTTTTCTATTAGAAGGTGGAATCTTCTATCTCAACACTGCTTCTGTCTTTGCAGTTCTTTTTATTCTACCACCTTATTACAAGAATGACTTTTTTTCTTCTGTTCAAAGTGTGAATACAAAGCATATTGAGAATCGGTTCTAGATACTGGAAAAAGTAACCTCCTGTAGCTTTTCTACTTTTTTTTTTTTAAGCTCTCTTCCCACTCAAGGAATGATTTAGTTCTCAGTGGGGTTTTTTGGACAGCCAGGTGGAGCACCAGAGTAGAAAACTAGTCCAAAGAATGTGTTTGTTTACAAATACAGACTGTCAAAAGAGCTGGCAGCACACAGTAAGGAGATGCCGCAATATATGGATGAGAAATAGCAGATGGAGAAATGCTTCCCCTTTCCAAGCAGCTTTCAATGCTGCTGGTGAAAGCTTCAGTATAAAAACTTACTTGTCTGGCTCCACTTTTTACTGTAGTAAGCACCATTTTCTGGGTAAGAACTTCCCAAACTGAACAAACTTTCTACATAACTATGTTGTCCAGCCACTGTTTGCATATAATAAAATATGAGTGTGTTTTTTCATTAATGTGTGTCTTTTATATTTGTTAACTGCCCTTGAAAACTTAGTTTAGGCAGTATAGAATGTGTAGTTGCTATTTCACCCAGACTCCAGAAGTATTAAGAATCTAAAAACGGCCTTTCTCTCTTTCTACCTCTCAGTTTCTTTCTAGTTGTTTAGTTTCCTCTTTATATTTCTGTGTCTGAAGAGTAGCTTTTCCCAGCTAAATAAATGGAAGAGTACATTTCGGTACACCAAGACCGTAGTCTGCTTGATGTGTCATGCAATCCGCTTGCATCAAACTGGAACCAAGGGGTCAGGAGTACTGGGGGTGGTTTTTTGTTTGTTTTTTTTTTTTTTTTTTTTTTTTTTTTTTTTTTTTTTTTTTTTTTTTTTTTTTTTTTTTTTTTACTAGCCCTTGGTATTCAAAGAGAAAGTTTGTGTTTGACACTTAGTCAATCTTGCCCTTTTAAGTGTGGAGCTGTATCTACAACTGCATCTGAAACTCATTTATGGAGTGCAGAAGTAGTGAAAATTACTGCCTTTACTGTGCTCTACTCTGTTCTTATGCCAGTTTTTTGAGCAGTCTTTAATGAATGTGCAAATTTATCCAGGAAATGCCTGGAGAATCCCCATAGCATGAGCAAGCAAAATAAATTTGTGTATTTACTTTCATTTTAATTTCTTCTGAGTACTTGCTTGTTCCTAAACATCACTTCCTAGAATGGTCTGTGTTAGGTTTTACGATTAGAGGCTGGTAGCTGCACTTACAAAGGTACCCAGAAAGACAGTGGCAGCTGGGAGGAGAAACACCCTCATCACCCGTCTCCTTCCAGTGCTATTGCTCCAATAAGCTATAAGCTTCATTCTCTGCCTGGGGAAACCCATTAAGCTTAGTCAGTGGGAGAGACTTTCTGAATCTCCTCACAGACGGAGCGGCGGTTAGTGCCCCCATGGGTATGAAACTGCTTATGGAATGTGGGGTAGAGCAGAGTGGGATTGTATAACACTTGGGGGTTGGTGTAGGGGAAGGATCAAATACAGGAAAAAGGAATCATTCAAGAGAAGAAGCAGTGGGGGAGGGGAAATAAAGTGAGAAAACGGAGGGGAAAGGGCTAGTTGCAATGAAGCCCTGTGCTACTCAGTATGTGTGCCAGGCTATGTTCTGCATCTGATCAGTGCTGTCCTGACATAAAACTCCATTTCTAGCTTTTTCCTGGGGTGAAGGGATTCCAGTTTCTTTGAGTGTATGGATATGAAAGTGCAAGGAACTGGAATGAGTGCCACAGTTCATGCAGCACTTGGGTCTGGGGTGCCAGTAATTGAAGAAAGTACATACCTACTGTGTAAATGTAGAATTGTTAGTGAAAATCAAGGCACAGTACTTTATGAATAGGATAAGAGGCTTGGATGCCAAGTACTGGAATGGCCATGAGTCTAGCCCAGATGCTGGGAATGTCAAACAGTCTGAGTTAACTGCTGGAAAGACAAGAAATCCATACCAGCTATCTTGGGGCCCTAAAGTTTGGTTACAGGTAAGGTCACATAATCACAGAATGACTGAGGTTGGAAAGGACCTCTAGAGATCATCTAGTCCAACTCCCCTGCTCAATCTGGGGCACCTAGAGCACAGGGTGGCATCCAGGCGGGTTTGGAAGATCTGCAGAAGAGACTCCACCACCTCTCTGGGCAGCCTGCTCCAGGGCTCTGTCATCCTCAAAGCAAAGACGTTCTTCCTCATGTGGAGATGGAACTTCCTATGTTTTAATTTATAGCCATTACCCTTGTCCTGTCACTGACCACCACCAAGAAGAGCTTGGTCTCATCATCTTTACATTCTTCCCTCAGGTATTTATATGTATTGATAAGATCCCTTCTCAATCTTCTCCACACTAAACAGGCCCAGCTCACTTAGTCTTTCCCCATACCATAGGTGCTCCAGTCCCTTAATCATCTTTGTTACTCTACACTGGACCCTCTCTAGACATTCCAAACCTCTCTTGTACTGGGGAGCCCAGAACTGCCACCMATATTCCTGGTGCAGCCTCGCCAGAGTGGAGTAGAGGGGCAGGATCCCCTCCCTCGCCCTGCTGGCAGCGCTCCTCCTGATGCAGCCAGGATCCCATTGGCCTTCTTGGCCACGAGGGCACATTGCTGCCTCATGGTTAACTTGCTGTCAACCAGGACTGCCAAATCCCTCTCCACAGAGCTGCTTTCTGGCAAGTCAGGCCCTGGTGCCTGTATTGGTGCCTGCTTTATTCCTCCCCAGATGCAGGACCCTGCACTTGTCCTGGTTGAATCTCATGAGGTTCCTACTCCAACCTGTCCAGGTCTGTCTGAATGGCAGCACAGTCCTCTGGAGTGTCGGCCACTCCACCCAGTTTGGTGCAAGCTTGCTGAGAGTGCACTGTTCCCTCATTGAAGTCATTGTTGAACAAGTTGAACAGCACTGGGCCCAGTACTGACTCCTGATGGACACCACTGACCTCCAGCTAGACTCCACTCCATTTATCATGACCCTCTGAGCTCTGCCATCCAGTCAGTTTTCAATCCTCTCCTCAAACTCAACATTTCGTGAGCTTTCCCATGAGGATGTTATGGGAGACAGTGTTGAAAGCCTTGCTGAAGTCATCCTACCATAGAAGGCTATCAGGTAGGTCAAACATGACTTCTCATTGGTGAATTGGTGCTGATTACTCCTGATCACCTTCTCCTTCTTGATATGCCTACAGAGGATCTCTAGGATGAGCTGCTCCATCACCTTTCCAGGGATGGAGGTGAGGCTGATGGGCCTGTAGTTTCCCGGCTCCTCTCTCTCGCCCTTATTGAAGACTGGAGTCATGCTGTTATCTTCCATTCCTCTGGCATCTCCCCTGCTCTCCATGACCTCTCCAAGATGATAGAGAGCCGCTCAGCAATAACCCTCCACAGTTCCCTCTGCATTCTTGAGTGCATTTTATCCGGGCCCATAAATTTATGGGTGTTCAGTTTGCCAAAACAATCTCTAACCCAAACCTCCTTAACTAGTGGAAACTCTTCCTCTCTCGGTTATCTCCCTTGTATCTGGGCTCTGTAGTTCATGGAGACCAGTCTTAACAGTGAAGACTGAGGCAAAGAAGGCAGTTAGTAACTCTACCTTCTCTGCATTCTCCATCACCAAGGCACCCTCCCCATTCAGCAGCAGAATAACATTTTCCCTAGTCTTCCTCTGGCTATTGATGTATTTGTAGAAGCCCTTCCTATTATCCCTGACATCTCTTGCTAATTCTAATTCCAAGTGGGCCGTGGCCTTCCTCGTTGCAATCCTGCATTCCCTGACTATGTTCCTGTGTTGCTCCCACGTTGCCTGGTCTTTCTTCCACCTTACATATGTTCTCTTCTTCTCACTAACTTTGCCCAGCAGCTCCTTGCCCATCCACGCAGGTCTCCTGCCTCTCTCGCTTCACTTCTTACTGGGAGGAATGCACCAAACCTGGGCTTGGAGAAGGTGGTGTTTGAATATTAGCCAGCTCTCCTGGATCCTCTTTCCTTCTAGAGGATTCCACCAAGTAGGTCTATGAAGAAGTCAAACTTAGCTCTCTTGATATCCAGGGTTGCAAAAAAAAAAATCTTGCCCAGCTTCCTCTGCGGGATCATGAATTCCAACATAGCATGGTTACTGCAGCCAAGACTCCCCCAGACCCTCACATTTCCAACTACACCATCTTTGTTTGTTAGTATCAGGTCTAGCAGCTACTCTCTCCTTGTTGGCTCATCTGCCACCTGCATCAAGAAATTATCCATAATTTTCTGCAGGAACCTCCTCGATTGTCTGTTCCTAGCTGTGTGGTTATTCCAGCAGACAATAGAGTGGTTGAAGTCCCCCACAACAGCCACGGCTTGTGGTCCTGTGGCTTTTTGCAGCTGCCTGCAGAAGTGGCCTCATTCACTTCCTCATCCTGGTCAGGAGGTCCGCAGTAAACACCCACCACGGTGTTGCCCCTATTGACCTGCCCATTAATTGTCTTCCACAGGCTTCTGACTTGCAGTTTGTYCGCATCTATATGGAGCTCCATACATTCCAGTTGCTCTCTCACATAAAGAGCAACTCTTCCACCTCGCCTGCATTTTCCTAAAAAACCTGAAGCGATTCATGGCCATGTTCCAGTCATAAGAGCTGTCCCACCATGTCTCAGTAATTGCATTGAGCTCATGGTTCCTGCATGGAGTTGCACACAAGCATCTCCAATTCCCTTTGTTTATTCCCCATGATGCGTACATTTACATAGAGGCATTTGAGTTAGACTCCCAATGTGCCTCTCTTTCTAGCTGAGGCAGCTGTAACTTCACTACGTAAGCCTTCCGTAATCCTTATATTTTGCTGTTTTCCTTCACTGGGCTTTGGGCATCCTTCACTGGCTCTGGAGTTAGGCTGGTGGAAATGGTACAGCAGGTCATCCCCTAACTTATCACCTGTTTCCTTGATGTCACCTCCCCATAGGTCACAAGTGACCCCCCCAGGTCACAGGTGTGCATCAGCTATCAGAGAGACCAATTTGCAACTATGTGTGTGTGTCTGTGTGTGAGGCATCTCATAGACCAGGGGATCAAAGGGACAGTACTGGGTAGACTGAACGGTTAAGGCCAGTTACTGGAGGGATCCCTAGTGTTTGTATGCATGCATATGCATGCATAAAGGGCTCTGAGTACCAGCTACTGGAATGGAGCTATAGGATGCAAAGTTTTGTATGTCCAGATGCCAGCAGGTGAGTAGACCAGGGGGATCCAGGTGCCACCTACTGCACAGACTGTGTAAGATTAGCTACTTGTAGGGACCCATATTGAATATATGTATATATTTTCCAATAACAGGTTTTCATCAGGCTTTCAACAATTAGAGAACAGGTTTCAGACATTTATACTGTCTCTRTTTGCATGAGTGGTGCGTTTTCTGTGTGGCTAGCTCTGTGTGTGTGCATATATGTGTCTACATAAATAGATGGGTGTGTGCATATACACCCAACTGGGAATACATATTCAGGCTTGCTACAAGCTGTACCTGAGGGCATGGGTCTGGGCAGGTTCACCTCTCTCACCTATGGATTCAGCAGTTCCTAACAGTCAAAGTTGGAAGGACCTCTGATGACCTTCCAGTCCAGCACCCTTGCTCAGAGCAGGCACAATCAGAACTGGTTGTTCAGGGCTCTGCTCAGTCAGACTTATTGTCTCCGAGGACAGAATTGCCACAACCTCACTGGGTAACTTGTTCCAGTGTTCAACCACTCCTACAGTTTTGGGTTTTTTTTGTTTTTTTTTTTTTTACATTNNNNCTCTGCTCAGTCAGACTTATTGTCTCCGAGGACAGAATTGCCACAACCTCACTGGGTAACTTGTTCCAGTGTTCAACCACTCCTACAGTTTTGGGGGTTTTTTTGTTTTTTTTTTTTTTACATTCAAACGGAGTTTCTTGCATTTCAGTTTGAACCCATTGATTCTTTTCCTTTTTTGGGAATACTAGTGTGAAGAGTCTATCTTCTTCTGCTGGAGAGCCTTTTTACAATGCAGCTCAGGATACTGCTGGCCTTCTTTGCTGCAAGGGCCCATTGCTGGTGCGTGTTCAAGTTGCCTACCAGGAGCTGCAGGTCTTTTTCTAAAGAGTTGCTTCCCAGCCATTCAACCCACAGTATGTATTAATGCATGGAGTTATTCCTCCCCAGGTGCAGAGCTTTGCTTTCTTTTTTACTTTTTTTTGGGCGAGGGGAGGGCAGGGGGAGAGGTTTCATTTTCTTCATGAGTCTGCCCAGTTCTTGCATCTGTCAGGGTCCCTTTGAATGTTGGCTAAATCCTCTGGTGTATCAACCACTCCTTTCACAATTACACCATCTGCAAGGCTATGGTGAAGGTTATGTATGTGTGAGGCAGACTCATATCTTGCATAAACTCCATTGGAGCTTATCTTCTAGTCTTGGTATCTGCCGTGCAGCAACTTTATTATCTATGCTTCATGTTCAAAACACCTATTTAGCAAGATCAAACGTATTGATACACTAACAAGATTTGTAATAAGAGCTAATCTCATCAGCTGTGTCTCTTTCTACAGTGGCAGTGACTTGAGTAGATGAGCTAGAGCAAGTAGTTCATGGTTCCTTGTGTATGCCCTTCTACTTCTCCTGGTGAATATTAAACACCCTTCTTGTTTTGAGTTACTTCTTTGCTTCTTATTCTTGCTTACCTTTCTTGGTAAGCAAGATCTTCCCAGGAGGAGAAGTGTTACACAAGTTTGAGAACACTGGCAGGCATCTACGGCTGTGATGCACACACTCTCTCCACCAGTGTAGACTTATCTTAGGGGCTGGAGGTAAATGAGTGGGTTTGTTTTTTTGTTGTTTTTTTTTTTTGGGGGGGGGGGGGGGGGGCAGGCAGTCTTCGGATCAGCAAAGTGAGGTTTTTTTTACCCTTGGTCTGTCCTGCAGCAGCTGGAAGTATTGCTTGCATGTACTCTTTGACATACAGGAGCTAGAGGAGCTAGTTCCTAATACTCATCACTGTTTATGAGTAAATAGAGGTSTTCCACAAGGATAGTCTTGGCTAGTGGATGGAAACAGATGTAACTGTTTGTTTTTGTGGGGGTATTTTTTGTTTGTTTGTTACAAAGTGATCAGCTGTACATGCACCCTTTAGCCCTATTGATACTCCATCTGCACATCAGAACTGCAGTTAAAAGGGCTGCCACACACAACCTAAACATGGATCTAAGTACTCCATTAGAGCTTATTATGTATATACTTATATACTAAAGCAAAGTTCCCACCAATACTTGAGAAAAGCCACAGAACCCTAACACAGATTGCTTTGCCATAAGTTTATTTACAAAATATTATTTACAGTCTATAGCACCTCTGTCTTGAGCTCTGATAAATAATATTTCCTCCGCAGAGAAGGAATAAGACAGACCACCTCTGGACATATTACAAATACCCTATCCAGCCAAACACTGCTATTCCATATTTTAAATAGGGTCAGTAAAAAATGGGAACTTAAAGGGGTTTGTGTCATGGCAAAAGGAAGGTATTAAACAGGTTGGAGAGATGCAAATCTCACTTCTGAAGTGTGTATGTGCAAGACAGCAATATGCAGAGGTTACATAATCACTTGAGTTAAAGCAGAGTGGGCTGCTACTTACCATCTTCCTTTCTTCTCTCCCCCCAACCCTCCCTCCCCCCCAAACAGTAGCACACCATGGCCTGGTGGTGTCTTAGGCAATAATAAATGAAATAAAAAATATAGCCCTTAGCAGCAGCCTTGTGGAAGACTTATGCTTTTCCCATTGTGAAATAAGGAAGATGGAAGGCTGCTGAAATGATAAAGAAAGGACACTAGGGAGCGAATGGGCACAGTCTCCATGGGTCTGTGTCCCAGTGCATGTTCCCTGAAGGTCCACTTTATCTGAGCCCTTGTCTCCAATTTTACAACACCATTCTCTTTAATTGTTCATAGTCCTTTGTTTGTGTGTGATTTCACTGAAGGCCTGAAACTCCAGTATGTGGACTACAGGGATTATTTAGTGCCGCACAGACCACATTACAGAAGACAGGGCTTGTAACAGATTCTAAGACCAGTGCCCTGAAAAGAGACTGACAGATGCTCTGGTGCTAAAGCAAGGAGAAGAGAAATGAGAGCAGGTGGTGTTTTCTCATGAGTCTTTTCAATCCTGGTTGTTTTGCTCTGCTTGTTTCAGTCACTCATTTGGAAGCAATTGCCATAGGAATGATTCCAAGTGATATCTGCTAGGACTGGGCATTTGTGAAGCTTAAGAGAGCAATGACAGATCACTCTTTAAAGCCTTGTATACTGCAAAGGATCCTCTTCTGATGGCCTGGAAGTGACACTCCCATCTGTTTCAAGTCCCTGAAAGAAATGAGAGAAAAAAAAAAAAAAAGAATTACTGTTCTTGTTTCTTGGGGATTGGGATGTGGGGTGGGACAGAAACAATTATCAAGCATTAATTCCGACAGCTTCCTCCTCTCAGTGTCTGCTGCCTCCTACTGCCTTTTACTTTTTCCCCAGAGGGAAGAAATCTCCATGTGTTCCTCCACTTCCTCAGAGGAAGAAGCCAAGTGTCTCTCTGCACCCAGTAAGTTGGTTTCTCCCGCCTATGAAGCTAAGCCTCTGCTCCCAGTGAATTAGTACTACATCCGGTTCAGCTGCAATATGGGTTGATGTGAGTGCAGAGCAGCTCAGGCCCCTGAAGAACTCCAAACATGGATAGTTAAAGAATGTCCCACAGCTTAGGCTGATCCTGGTTCTTTCCTTTTAGAGCAAGAGACTGGTCCACTTCAATTTTACCTGTCAGAGAAGGATGTGGATTGAAACTTTCCAGGTAAATATAAGTGCCTGATCAGATGGCACAAGATCAGCAACAGTTATCAGCATAACCTGGGATGCCTTGTGAAAGCTTAGCTTGCCCTTACTCAGCAGTGAGCTCCAGGATGGACTCCATGGTGTCAAGGCCAGCAGTGCGAAAGTTGGAGATGTAGCGCTTCATGCGAATGGATTCCAGCCACTCAGGAATGGATCTATAGGGAATGCCATCTGACCCACTGCAGCTGGGGAGCCGAAGTGTTACCCTGGAGACAGAGAAAATGCTTATTAACCAGGCAACTACCTTAAATGGCCACTAGCATGAGCCAATAGCTAGAAGGCAAACAGCCCCTACAGAGCTAGGCCAATTTATCTGCTCTGCACAATGAGCTCAGATTGCCCAGGGCAACGGCTGTGCCTTTTGTCACCACAGGAGAGAGATTACTACTACCTTCTTCATACAGAACATTCAGGATGCCTCTTGCCAGGCTGCATTGCCAGTATTATCTCTCCTTGTGTTGCAGCCAGGGAGATGATAATCTCTCCTCCAAAGACAGCATAGTTACCTGGGATCAAAATCCGCAAGAGGCCGGAGGAGGTGGGGACTAGAGATGAAGTGTTGCAGCTGTGCCCGAATCTCCTGAAAATGAGGCCTCCTTGATCGATCATGTGACCAGCAGCTTTTCATGAGCTCATAGAGGATAGATGGACAGTCCACGGGTGGGGGGAGCCGGTACCCATCCTCTAAACTTTTCATCACCTGTACAGAGGACAGAGAAAACAGTGGACAAAAAGAGCAGATACGAAAGAAGAACCAGAGACTTCAGGGGCTAGGAGCAGGCAGCTAACATCTTGCACATTCCGCAGTGAGGAAGTGGGTTGAAACAGATTCTACGTGCATACAGTAAGATACTGGGCAGCACAGCAAATGATTAGGGGATGTCAAAATGAAGTGGTAGATACAACTGATTTCAGTCTTTTTACTACTTTTTTTTTTTGGCTATTCAGGCATCTATTCATGAGAAATGAGGACCAAGAGATTTGTGCCACACATCCATTGAGAAAAGCAGAAGCAGGTTCTGGGAAGTAATTTCAGCAGCATGTCCTAACTTCACTGATGTGCTGAACATACCTGAGAAAAGTGTGAGGCTAGAGATATTGCTCTAAAACACAGGGGAAGAGATGAGAGAGTAACCAGCAGAGAACATCTCCAGAACAAAGGCCGTGGCTGGTATACTTAGCCTTTAATTTGGCTTATTGCTGTCAAGGACTGAACCTAGGTCAGGGACAGAGAAACTCATCACTCTCAGCTTGGTTGCATTGATGTTTAGCAGAGAAGGGGACATAATAGTTTTATGTTCTGAAAGATGGCCAGACTTCAGGCAGAGAGAGGTCTACATGCTTTTTAGTCTCCTTAGATCAGCACTTCACCTCAAAATTTGTTACCTCTTGATTGGTCATGCCTCCGTATGGTTTGTCACCAAAAGACAGCACCTCCCACATGACAATTCCAAAGCTCCAGACATCACTGGCTGAGGTGAAAATCCGATGGGCAATGGCTTCTGGAGCAGTCCATCGGATGGGAATCTTACCACCCTGTGAAAGAGCACAGACATGCTTAACTAACACTTATCATTAAGTTGTACTTTCCAATGCTTTTGAACAAGGTGCTTGCAAAGTGTTTTATATGCTGGGATTATGTCACTCCAAATGATGTATAATCACTTCTAGGAAAATTTCCCAATAGGACAGAAACAATTTTGGAAAGTAGATGACTTTAAGTCCTCTGTTCTGTCGAATGCTACACAAAACCACTGCTGTAGGAGTAAGAGCCTGGTACCAATTACAGTCCACCTTCAAATGACACCAGACCTTAGAATCACAGGAGCTTTGGTTGAAAGCTCAACCTAGGGAACTACACACCCAGGGAACTAAAGGTCAGTCAGCCTCACCTTGACCCCTGGAAAGATGATGGCGCAGCTCATCCTGGGTGCCATCTCTAAGCATATGAAGGACTAGAAAATGATCAGGAGTAGTCAGCATGGATTCACAAAGGAGAAACATACTTAATTAATCTGATAGCCTTCTCTGATTGAATAACTGGTTGGGCTAGCAAGGGGAGAGCAGTGGATGTTGTCTGCCTTGACTTCAGTAAGCCTTTTGATACATTCTCCCACAGCACCCTCATAGGCAAGCTGACGAATTACGAGCTAGATGAGCAGACAAGGAGGTGGACTGAAAATTGGCTGAATGGTAGAATTCAAAGGGTTACGATCAGTGGCACAAGACTAGTTGGAGGCCAGTRAAGAGCAGTGTACACCAGGGATCAATGCTGCATCTAAACCTGCTCAATTTATTCATCAGCGACCTGGATGAAGGCAAAGAGTGAAACCTTGGCAAGTTTGCTGATGATACAAAGCTGGGAGGCGTAGCAGATACAGAAGCACAGAGAAGGCTGTGCTTCTGTTCACAGGGACCTCAACAGGCTGGAGAGTTGCATGGAGAAGAACCTCATGAAATTCAACAATGACAAATGCAGTGTCCTTCCCTAGTGAGGAATCCACCAGTTTGGGGACTGACTGGCTGGAAAGCAGGTCCACAGAGAAAGACCTAGGAGTCCTGGTGGACAATGAGTTGACCATGAACCAGCAACCTGCCCTTTGTGGCAAAGAAGGTCAATGATGTGCATCAGGCAGAGTGTTGCCAGAGGTCAATATGGCGAATATGGGGAATAAACATGGGGAATAAACAAGGGGAACTGGAGATGATTGTGTGATTGCAGGGCCATGATCTCATTGTGATTACTGAGACGTGGTGGGACAGCTCTCATGACTAGGCTGTGGCCATGGAGGGCTTTAGGTTTTTCAGGAGGGACAGGCCAGGAAGGTGAGGTGGCTGAGTCGCTCTTTACATGAGAGAACAACTAGAATGTATGGAGCTCTGCATAGGGGAGGACAAAGTGCAGGTCGAGAGCATCTGGGTGAGGATCAAAGGGCAGGGCAACAGGGGCGACACGGTCGTGAGAGTTTACTACAGGCCTCCCGACCAGGATGAGGAAGTGGATGAGGCCTTCTACACACAGCTGAAAGAAGCCTTGCAATCACAGGCCCTGGTCCTTATGGGGGACTTTAACCACCCTGATGTCTGCTGGGATAATCACACAGCYGAGAGCAGACAGTCCAGGAGGTTCCTGCAGAACATTGTGGATAATTTCTTGATGCAGGTGATTGAAGAGGCAACAAGGGCAGGGGTGCTGCTAGACCTGATACTAACCAACAGAGATAGTCTAGTGGGAAATGTGAGGGTCTGGGACAGTCTTGGCTGCAGCGATCCTGAGATGCTGGAATTCATGATCCTGCGTGGAGGAAGCTGGGCAAGAAGTAGGATTGCTACCCCAGACTTCAAGAGAGCCAAGTTTGACCTCTTCAGGGAGCTCCTTGGAGGAATTCCCTGGACCAGGGTCCTAAAGGAAAGGGGATCCAGGAGAGCTGGATAATTCTTCTCTTCTTTACCACCTTCTCCAAGTCCAGGATCAGTACATTCCTGCTAGAAAGAAGTCGAGCAGGAAGGGCAGGAGACCTGCGTGGATGGGCAAGGAGCTGCTGGACAAAGTTAGTGAGAAGAAGAGAACATAAGTAAGGTGGAAGAAAGACCAGGCCACATGGGAGCAACACAGGAACATAGTCAGGGAATGCAGGATTGCAATGAGGAAGGCCACGGCCCACTTGGAATTAGAATTAGCAAGAGATGTCAGGGATAAAAGGAAGGGCTTCTACAAATACATCAATAGCCAGAGGAAGACTAGGGAAAATGTTATTCTGCTGCTGAATGGGGAGGGTGCCTTGGTGATGGAGGATACAGAGAAGGTAGAGTTACTAACTGCCTTCTTTGCCTCAGTCTTCACTGTTAAGACTGGTCCCCATGAACTGCAGAGCCCAGATACAAGGGAGATAACCAAGACAGACGAGGACTTTGCACTCGTCGAGGAGGATTTGGTTAGGGACTATTTAGGCAAACTGGATGCCCATAAATCTATGGGTCCRGATGGGATGCACCCGAGAGTGCTGAGGGAACTGGGCGGGGTTATTGCTGAGCAGCTCTCCATCATCTTTGAGAAGTCATGGAGAGCGAGCGAGGCACTGTAGGACTGGAGGAGAGCCAGCATCACTCCAGTCTTCCAAAAGAGCAACAGAGAGGAGCCGGGAAACTACAGGCTCATCAGCCTCACCTCTGTCCCTGGAAAGATGATGGAGCAGCTCGTCCTAGAGACCCTCTCTAGGCATATCAAGAAGGAGAAGGTGATCAGGACTAGACAGCATGGACTCAGCACGGGGAAGTCATGTTTGATGAACCTTCTATGATGAGGTGACTGGATGGATGGATGGATGATGGGAAAGTCGTGGATGTTGTCTATCTTGACTTCAGCGAGGCTTTTGACACAGGATCCCATAATATCCTCACTGGAAAGCTTCAGAAGTGTGGATTGGATGTGAGGACAGTGAGGTGGTTCAAGGACTGGCTGGATGGCAGAGCCCAGAGAGTGGTGATAAATGGGGCTGAGTCTAGTTGAAGGCCTGTGGCCAGCAGTGTCCCCAAGGAATCAGTACTGGGCCCAGTGCTGTTCAACTTGTTCAACAATGACTTCAATGAGGGAACAGTGCACTCTCAGCAAGCTTGCACCAAACTGGGTGGAGTGGCCGACACTCCAGAGGACTGTGCTGCCATTCAGACAGACCTGGACAGGTTGGAGTTGGGCAGAGAGGAACCTCATGAGGTTCAACAAGGAGAAGTACAGGGTCCTGCACCTGGGAAGGAATAAGGCAGGCATCAGTAGAGATTAGGGGATGACCTGCTGGAAGAAAGCTCTGTGGAGTGGGATTTGGGAGTCCTGGTTGATAGCAAATTAATCATGAGGCAGCAATGTGCACCCATGGCCAAGAAGGCCAATGGGATCCTGGCCTGCATCACGATGAGCGTTGCCAGCAGGTCAAGGGAGGTGATCTTGTCCCTCTACTCAGCCCTGGTGAGGCCACACCTGGAGTACTGTGTGCAGTTCTGGGCTCCCCAGTACAAGAGGGACGTGGAGCTCTTAGCGATGAGCAACAAAGATGATTAACAACTGGAGCATCTACCATATGAGGGGAGTTTAAACGACCTGGGCCTGTTTAGCCTAGAGAAGAGAAGGATGAGAGGGAATCTAATCAATGTGTTCAAATTCCTGAGGTATGACTGTGGGGAGGAGGAGGCTAAACTGTTCTCTGTAGTGGCTGGTGATAGGACAAAGGGCAATGGTTTTAAACTGAAACACAGAAGTTTCACATCCAGGTGAGAAAGAACTTCTTTCCTGTGAGGGTGACAGAGCACTGGAACAGGCTGCCCAGAGAGGTTGTGGAGTCTCCTTCTCTGGAGATCTTCCAAACCCGCCTGGATGCCACCCTGTGCCGTGTGCTCTAGGTGTCCCTGCTGGAGCAGGGGATTGGACTAGGTGATCTCTAGAGGTCCTTTCCAACCCTAAAGATTCTGTGATTCTGTGTCAAGGGAGGTGATCGTTCCGCCTCTGCTCAGCCATGATGAGGGCACAACTGAAGAGCTACGTCCAGCTTCCCAACATAATAGTGATATGGAGTTACAGGAAAGAGTCCAGGAAAAGGCCACTAAGATGATTAGGGGACTGGAGCGTCTCTCATATGAGGAAAGGCTAAAAGAGCAGGGACTRTTTAGCTTGGAGAAAAGATGACTGGGGCAGACCTTACTGATATGTTTAAATATCTGAAGACGGGATGTAAAGACTCTTCAGTGGTGCCCAATGGCAGGACAAGAAGCAACAGGTACAAACTGAAAAATAGGAAATTATATATGAACATGATGAAAAACTTATTTTAGCGTGAGGGTACCAGAGTTCTGAAACACCCCAGAGAGGCTGTGGAATCTCCATCCTTAGAAATACACAGCACCTGACAGAATAGGGTCCTGTGCAATGTGAACCTGCTTGAACAGAAAGTTTGAACCAGATGATCGGCAAGAATCCCTTCCAAAATCTACTGTTTTGTGGTTCTGTGGAAAATACTTGTAGATCTCTCTAGCCCAGAGGCTTTCTCACAGCAGGACTATCTTCAAAGACAAATCTAGTTAACATCAGATTCCTAGTTTTGCTTCTCACCTCAAAAACTGCATTCCCTGTGCCACACAATCTCCTGGGAAACAAAATCAACATGGACTCCAGACAGAAAAACACTACCTTCCAAATCATCCACAGAGTGACTTCCAATTTGTCACTGGGTTTTCCTTTGAGATTTTCTATCCAAATCCTTCCTGGCCTGGTATTCCTCATTGTGAAAAAATTCTGTCATTCTTACTTGTCAGATCCTTATCTCCCTGAGACTGCAATTACACTTACAGGATCGAGATCTTTTATGTCCAGAAATTATTTTTGTATTACCTTAGTTTCATAGGTTCCCTCTGCATCATTCTCCAATATTCGTGAGAGGCCGAAGTCAGACACCTTGCACTGAAGGCTGCGTGTTACAAGAATGTTGCGAGCAGCCAGATCACGGTGCACATAGTTGTGTTCTGAAAGGTAGGTCATGCCAGCAGCTATTCCCTGCAGCATGCTCACAAGCTGCACAGGGCTGAATTTTTCCTCATTCTCCTGCACAGAAGAAGAAACAAGAGAAGACTCTGGTCAAGTGACATCAGTCTGCTGATTTCTGGTTATTGTCCTTAACAACTTGCAAAGGAGGACACTGGTGAACAAACAGAAAGGCAGTGCTGCAGGTGCTTGCTAAGAGAGTCATCTTTAGGCACTCAAACTACCCAAGACAGCACTCTGGACATTGAGCAAAATGGTAAAGCAACCTCAACTGCTGAAACTGAAAATGCAATTGTCGGTAAGCAGAAATTAAGTGGAGTTTAGCACATTATTTTTAGTTTTCTCTCAGGGACCTAAACCTAGGTCAAGTGCAATTTTCAGCAGTCCACAGACAGGGGACTCTCACCCGGAGGAAGGTATCCAGTGCTCCATTCTCCATGTATTCAGTGATGATCATCATCGGCCTCCCTTGGGGAAGACAAGAAGACATAATCCTTTTTGCACTTCTTCTGCTCTTACTCTCCACACTCAGCACTTTCCACAATCCCCCAAAAATGAGAACCACATCCAATCCCAGCCAACATCCCCACTCCAGTGGCACAGCTGGTTGTTCTGCCCCCTTAAAATTTCCCAAATGATTTTGTATCCTCTCTCATACACATGACCTTGAACTATCCTTTAAATTATCCCACCTTGTCATTCACTCACCAATCCAAGAACACCTCTGCTAACAGAGCCTCCTGATTCCACTGAAAAATTACACCTCCCTTTTCCTCTTTCTCTGCCACATGACAGTGCCTGTCTTATCCCAGCATAGCATCCTTGGCAGTCCCCTCTCTAGGAAATGTTCTACCTTCTAGAACCTTCTGTGCTTATTCCAGAGCTCTCTCCCCTGAACTCTTACTTTTGGTAACAACCCCTTCCAGATGCACAATGTTTGGATGATTGAACTGCCCCATAATTGTTGCCTCACGCAGAAAGTTCCACCACTGAGAGTCTGAATATGTTGACTTTAGGGTCTTGATGGCAACCACGATGCGTTCTTTCCCTGGAAGCCGTAGGGACCCACGATAGACTTCCCCAAACTCTCCTGTAGGCAATGAAAGACACAATGTCACAGAGAAACTGAGGAACTGGAAGCCAGATATTAGTGTGGGTGAGCTGAAAGACGAGGAGAGACAAGGAACTCACCTTCTCCAATTACATTCTCCATGGTGACACAAGAGACATCCAGTTCCTTAATGAATTCCAGCACTCCTCTGCTTGGGTCATCATATGGTTGCAGGTCCACATAGGGCTTCAGCCAGACCTTCTCTATGGCAAAAGAAAACAGAAGAGCAAATTAACTTGCCAACCTTTGATGCAAACTTTGCAGGGCAAGGCTCTATGAGTAGACCTGCATGCACAGATTTGCTATAACAGAAGTGGACAAATGTGCCAAACATGCTATGGAAAGAGACAAATCACATCAGAAGATCCAAGCCAGCATCTTGTTTGAAGCTACTACTTCTTTTAATTTCTTCCAACTCGCTCCAGGCTTCTTGATGGTTCCATTGTCCCTAGCAATTGGCACAAGCCCTTTGAACTCACCTCGATCAAAGCCTGAAGTACTGTAATCTGGCCGTGACTGCCTCCGACGAGCTCTCCTGGAAGTCATGAAATAATCATGAAATAGTCATTAAACAGAAATGACCAACAGATAGCAAGGGAAAACTAAAACTTCGAGGGTGTCTGCCCCTATCTGTCAGGATCACAGTTCTCCGTAGCACAGGGCAAAGTAGAACCAGGTACTGCACCTATTAGATAGTGTCTAGCAAGCTTCAATTGCAAGTTTGTGGCTTCAATTACAATTAAGATGGAGCTTCTCCATGTACCTTGTTTTTCTCAATGAGTGTGCATAACAATATTTTTGATTAATCTGTGATGTCAATGGTATGATAGTGCTGGATTATACATATTAAAAAAGAGAAATCACCATATTTTCCTCTGACATCAGCAGAAAGTATGATCTGACATAGTCCCTCCAATCCTGCTATTTAGAGTTTTGACTGAGACTCACACCATCTTGCTGCATTATGCTGATCTTCCTCTTTCTCCTCTAACTAATCCTATCTACCCATCCTATCATATCTTCTAGTGATATACAAGGTCCTCCCTTCCTAACTTCTTCTCAAGCTCCCATAGTTCAGCTTTTCCTGCCTGTCCACCTCTACTTTTTTAAATACAAAGAATAGCACTTACTTTTGCCTGAAGACGAAAACTCCCAGAAGCAGCCCCATAAACAGCAGAACTCCAAAAACAATGGAAACTATGACTCCACCAGACAGGGCTCCCGTATCTGCAGAGACAAACAGACAGGCCATATAATGCAAAAGACCAAGATCTACTTCACTAGAATCATAGAATCATAGAATGGCTAGGGTTGGAAGGGACCTCCAGAGGTCATCTAGTCCAACCCCCCTGCACACGCAGGGTCCCCTAGAGCATGTGGCACAGGGTGATGTCCAGGCGGGTTTTGAAGATCTCCAGAGAAGGAGACTCTACCACCTCTCT